>JAUMHN010401221.1:0-15811 GCA_032360265.1 Heliamphora ciliata
GGTGTCGACACAAACAGAAAATGTGTCAACACAAACAACGGAGGTGTCGACACAAACAGAAAAGGTGTCGACACAAATAACAACAGAATACTCAACACCAACAGAAGTAAATTGTGTCGACACAAACATAAATTGTGTCGACACCAACAACAAAAGGTGTCGACATAAACAGAAATTGGTGTCGACATAAAAGAACAGAGAGTTCAATGTAACAGCCACTGAAGCATGCTCAACACCACAAAAAGAAATTGTGTTGACACAAATAGAAAATAGTGTCGACCCAAAAATCCAAAATTCTAAAATTTTGGAATAAGTTACAGGCGATGGTGAAAAATCAACCCAAGCTATTGAAACAACTTCTCAGCTCAAATTAAACCAACCAAACACTCCCTCTACAACCCATGGGCATACACAAACCCAAAACAACCAAGATAAACCGAAAGGAAAGCCTCAAAACCCTTTTCGTCCAACCGAAATCAACCCAAAAGCGATTTTGAACCAAAATCGAACTTTTTGAAACGTAAACCAACTTTTCATGTATTTTTAAACGGTAAAAACACATATAATTGCACGTAGCACCCTTTAAAGACAAGATAGTGTAGGATCCTACCTCGTTGAGTTAAAAACTCGATGCCTCAAACTCTGTGAAAAATGAACTTCGTCGAAACAAAATTTCGTCCAGATGAACGCGTAACCCTCAGTGCCGATGGCAAGGATCCGCTACTTGATCGCCAAAAACAAAGCCCCGGGCCCCAAGAAAACTAGAGAGAAGGTAGAGGTTTTTGTTTGGAAAAAGAAACTTAGCCTCTAAACATTCTAAAAGAAAATATCTCCACCAAAATATCTAAGGCTAGATATTTATAGGCCACAAAAAAAATATCTTTTTTTTTTCTAAACCTCACACCACAATTCCCAATGGTCCCGGTATCCACCCCAACATGCATTTCTAAGCTCGAACATGCATAAGACGTACATAAACATGTTATTGTAAAAACAATAAACAACACATCAAAACGTTATAAAAACTAAAAAGGGTCAGGGTCTCACAACCCTCCTCCTCTTAAAGGAATTTCGTCCCTGAAATTCAACACTGAAACTCAAGTCAACACTAGCTCATCAACCATCAATAATCTCTGATGCAAACCCAGCAACACTGTATAACAGCAAAAATGTCCCAACAACTGAAACCCTCAAAATTGTTGCCACACAAGGAAAACACATCATGAAGAATCAACCTCCATACAGACTGCGCGCACGGCTAGTCCCACTAACACTACTGCCATCCATGAAACACCCATAAACATCGGATCGAGAGCCAATTCAAACTGTCAAAACCTGGAAACATATTTCTCGTCGAACACAAACCATCCCAGCGATGATCGCGTAACATGCAACCATTCTACCATGGAACCTGGTCCCAAACACTCTCTACGCCCAGACATAGAGACTACCACCGTCGTTCTCACTGCCACATACCAGCTCAATCACACCTCACAATGCACATCAAGGACTATCTCCACAAGTCCAAACACACGACGGTGAAACCTGACATCGGTACACGAAGTCACATACTCCACGCACAAGGTTGACTCAAGTTCTGATGATTACCAGATGACCACCGACTTTGATACCACATCACCACCCTGCCAATGCCAAGTTCACCATCACTAAAGCTGACAGGACACCGATCCACGAGAAACAACCCAACACCCAACTCAAGATAGAAGCTCACCTGAGAGAAGCTCACTTAACCCATCTGGAATACCAAGAAACACATCTCAGCAAACACTCAAATCAAACACGATCTCCGTCATTTGACAAATCAAACGTGATCCTTGTGATCCGCTAGAGCGAACAGGTCGATTGACATCTAACATCAACTCCAACGCAGAACACATACATCAATTCCTTGAGTCTACAATAGCAGGATAGTCGAACGCAAGACACCAACCATACGCACACAACAGTCAACGATCCTCAACTGATTACTGCAAAGAACTCTACATCTCAACACCAACCCCCTTGTTTATCTAGAACAAACAACAGTGGGAACACAACCCACATCACACAAACAAGCCACACTGACTAGGTTACCACGACCTATCATATTTACCACACTCACACGTACTCTTTTACGGTCTTCCATCGCGGGAGAATACCAATACCAACCCCATTATGCAATTCTTTACGGTTTCCAATCTCAAGAGCAATCGGATCCCAGGTCACACACATAGATGTTCAGATGTAGAGCGTCTCGCACCACGCGTCGAGGCCACGAAGAATCCATCATATAATCACCCAATCACGGCAACACAAGTCCCTGAGTCACAACTCTAAGGGTCACAACTCAGGTATAAATCCACCAAATTCCACAGTCTCAGAACATAACCAAATCTGAACCAATCAAGAACCTGGCATCTCCATCCAACTGACACGAAACAACTCGTACCAGATAATCGTCTACAAGAAAACTCTCTTCCTCCTTCCATCCAAAGGAAAGAAAAGGGCCAACAAGAAACCATGACCCAATCTCAGGGTACTGGGAGTACTCCTCAACACTTAGCCTCTAAAAACTCTGTCAGTCCTACCTCGAGGCCACATCGACTACAGTCACACAGTTGCTATCAACTCCGATCACAACACTGAGATCGTCCGCTACACAACTTAACTCTTGCTAGGCAAACCACAATCACATCACCACCTTGAGCCCACTGTCCAAGGCACATCGTCAAACAAAGGGGACCCAATCCTAGGACCTCTCATCCAGAGTTACTAATAACTCCCATAACCATGCAGACACCTTCTCTACTTCCGCTCTCAAAGCATACATCGATCACAACACTAAGCCAACCACCTGCACTTAGCATGGTTCCCAAACACGATTTTCTAATCACTAGGATATCGACCAAACCCCAGACCTGCATTTTCGTAGGAATCTCACAGATCCGATACTCGTCACAAGAACCCTTACACATTCCCATACAGCCATAACCCATGCTCTTCCCAGTACAACTACAACTCATACTCATTCCCATATCCTTGCGCCCACGCACTTATAACTCAAGCCTCAAACCTCAAGGAGGTATACAATGTCCAAGGCCATCAGAACTACTCTGACTACCTACAACATCCTGTTGATCACCATTAACATCCTACTAATAGGGATATTCCCAGAACCACTCATGTTCTGCTGTCTCAACATACACCCAGCCAAGGATTACTACGCTCCCATCCACTATGTTCCCGTCCATATCCCATCCTAAGTACACGGCTCATGACATAGCATGGCTCACGACGTACCTAATCCATCACACGGCCAAAACCAGGTACACCAAAAATTTAAAAGGAATAATCACTATTCACAATCCAATCATAACAACTAAGATCTAGAGCTTCCAACACCCCATCGCCCCTACTCACAAGGCTATTCTTAACACCACTACCACTTCTGGTAACTTACTCTCTAGAGAAGCCAGTTATCCAAGTCAAATCCATCAACCATGCTTTGACTACACCTGAACAAAACTCTGCTCAAACACTCAACGGTTTGCCAACCAAAGCTAACCTCACACGGCTGAGCCCAACTCACTGATGAGTTCCACAATATACCAGGCGATCAATGCTCAACCCACAACTGTACCTCTGCAACTGATAGCAACCGAGTTGCACATCCAAGACTAAAATACGATCTCGTCGCCTCGAAGGGTGTATAGGTCATATAAAAAGAAAACATGAAACACGATAGCCTAAGGTCAATCTATCATGTTACTTCTACCACATACCACATACCACATAATCATGCTAACACATAGCCACAACGATTATGCAGACACAACACCGATATCGAGGAGAATCGATAAGAATGACGCGTCCATGAAACGTCCATGAAACGCGTTTCTAACTTGGCTCCCAAGTTTGTTAGTCCAAATGCCCGAAGGCAACACTAATCAATCCTGAGGTTCAACCTTCATGCTCACATATACACGACATCAACATGCTCATGTTCCAAACATAAGCAACCAAACACACACACATCCTCACAAGGTGAGGCACCCTCGTCTCCCATAGCTCATAGGTACTTGAACCCAGAGCTTTGATACCAAGTTGTCATGCTCCAAACTCTGGGTCAGGCAAAAAGCCATAGAACAATCACCAAAACTGCCCAAACAAAAGAGATTTAAAACCAGAGAGCAAAACAAGGCCAAAACCTTTGTAAAAACGTACTATTGAGGATTTATTTGAGTTAAAAGAGTAGCCAGAAGACTACAGTGACAGCCCCATACGCTAAGCCTTTAAAAATAAATACAAGTTTTGGAAAAAAAAATTCTTTTATTTTAAAAGAAGCTTAGGACGCTCCAAAAATTTTATTCAAAGCACAAGAGTTTAAATGAAGTATAAATCATTTGAAAATCACGTTTGTAAACCGTTGATCCCAACAACGAAAAAAAACGTAGTCAGAAACTACGAAAAATAGCAACTAACCCTAGGTTTCCTCGAAAGCACTAAAACATGCATACATCTATAAGAATCTCATATGATTTACAACATGTTATCTCTAAACATGAAACATATATAGAAAGGCATAAACTACCTAACAAAGATAAGACAACAGGATCTTGTCATCTGCCTCCTCCAGGCACCACCGGGTCAACCTACCAGACCACGCTTACCTGAAAAAAGTTTTATAGCAAAATCCCACACCGTGAGCCGAAGCCCAGTAGAAACAGACTATAAAACTGTAAAGCAGGACATGCAATCACAAACATACAGGCTCAACCACAGGAGCCAAAACGGTTTTTCCAACCCAAAATCACAAGTTTTCTATCAGACTAACAAGAGTCTCAAAAAGGTTTTATCTTATAAAACCCCACATTTTTCATCCTTTAAACTATGCATATCATCCGAAAAGATATCATGCCACAGTTAAGGGCAAGCAGTAATCAAAACCTAATTTTGTTTACCGGGATCACACAACCGGGATCAAAACGTTATTTTCCTACTCGAAACACACAGCCCAGGAAAATAAAACGATAAAATAGTTTGCTCCACTCGGGTCACACTGCCCAGGAGAAAGAGAAAAAATGAAATTTTTTGTACCGACTCTGCCACACCGACAAAGGTAACAACTATTGACTCTTGTCCATTACTCTATAGCCGCGCAGGGTCCAATAAGTAATGACAAGTTCTATACGGAGTCACGACAAAGACGCCATTAATAGAGGCAACTGACAAATACTTCATTTACGGGACCTGAGTCCGAGGGAACTAAGCACCCATACGACTCAATTTACGGGGACTAACCCGAAGGAACTGAGTACCTACGCTGCGCACATTTTCGGACTTGCACCGAGGAGCAATAGAAGCCCAACTCAACAATATCCACTGTCACAGTACATCTATAGAAAATATTTAAAAACCCAACCGTAGCTTAACTACACAAAACTCATAAAACAGTTTATACAACACATGTATAAAAGAGATCCAATCCATCAACATGGAGATCAAACAAAAATATTTCAAAATGTTTTTTTTTGTTTTCAACAAAATGTTTCAAAACAGAGCCTCAACCTCATGGGTTAGCTCCAAACCTCCAAAACACCAAGTGTTGAGATTTTTATCAAAAACCACTATTTTTCCTTCGTTTTTAAGAACACCCTTTGAAATCCCAACATCCATAAGTCATATAATGTGATAAACCAATAAAAAGCACAAAACATGGTTTAAACATGAAAATATGGCATTCATATTCTAGTAAACCAAGGGCTCTTAGAACTCACCCTAATCTCAAAACACTTCTTCTCACACAAGGAAGAAGAGGGTCAACACCAACAGAAATTGTGTCGACATAAACAGCGGAGGTGTCGACACAAACAGAAAATGTGTCAACACAAACAGTGGAGGTGTCGACACAAACAACAACAGAATAATCAACACCAACAGAAGTAAATTGTGTCAACACGAACAGAAAATGTGTCGACACCAACAACAAAAGGTGTTGACATAAACCAAAATTCGTGTTAACACAAAAGAACAGAGAGTTCAACGTAATAGCCACGGAAGCGTGCTCAACACCACAGAAAGAAATTGTGTCGACACAAACAAAAAATGGTGTCAACACAAAAATTTAAAATTCTCAAATTTCAGAATAAGCTACAGGCGATGGTGAAAAACTAACCCAAGCTACTGAAACAATTT
Source organism: Heliamphora ciliata (assembly GCA_032360265.1). Classification (NCBI taxonomy): domain Eukaryota; kingdom Viridiplantae; phylum Streptophyta; class Magnoliopsida; order Ericales; family Sarraceniaceae; genus Heliamphora; species Heliamphora ciliata. The sequence continues at coordinate 6,196 of JAUMHN010401221.1, forward strand.
CTCAGCTCCAAATTAAACCAACCAAACACTCCTTCTACAACCCATGGGCATACACAAACCTAAAACAACCAAGATAAACCAAAAGGAAATCCTCAAAACCCTTTTCCTCCAACCGAAATCAACCCAAAAGCGATTTTTAACCAAAATCCAACTTTTTGAAACGTAAATCAACTTTTCATGTATTTTTAATGGTAAAAACACATATAATTGCACGTAGCACCCTTTAAAGACAAGATAATCTAGGATCCTACCTCGTTGAGTTAAAAATTCGATGCCTCGAACTCCGTGAAAAACAAACTTTGTCGAAATGAAATTTCGTTCGAATGAACGCGTAACCCTCAGTGCCGATAGCAAGGATTTGCTACCCGATCGCCAAAAACAAGCCCCGGGCCCCAAGAAAACTAAAGAGAAGGTAGAGGTTTTTGTTTGGAAAAGAAAACTTAGCCTCTAAGCTTTCTAAAGGAAAATATCTCTACCAAAATATCTAAGGCTAGATATTTATAAGCCATAAAAAAAATATCTTTTTTTTTAAACCTCACACCACAACTGCTAACGGTCCTGGTATCCAACCCAGCATGCATTTCTAAGCTCAAACACGCATAAAATGTACATAAACATGCTTTTATAAAAACAATAAACAACACATCAAAACATTACAAAAATTAAAAAGGGTTAGGGTCTCACACTACCAGTCATGCTACGGTACATGGTCTGGTCAACAGGTTTGCCAGACTCATCTTTGGATAGCTTAGTGGTGACACTCATCGGGGTTTGGGCATGCTTTGAGTTTTCTAGTCCAAACTTCTTGACAAGATTTCTAGTATACTTAGATTAAGAAATAAACATGCCAGATTCACATTGTTTGACCTGAATACCTAAGAAGTAGTTTAATTCACCCATAAGGCTCATTTCAAATTCATTACTCATTTATGCAGAAAACTCTTTCATTAATGAGTCGTTAGTCGACCCAAACACTATGTCATCAATATAGATTTGAGCTACGAGAATATCTCAGTTTTGGATGAAAATAAACAAGGTTCTGTCAACGCCACCTCTAGAAAAACCTTTCCCTAACAAAAATGAGATTAGTCGGTCATACCAAGCTCGAGGAGTCTGTTTTAGCCCATAAAGAGCTTTTAATAGTTTCAGAACATGGTTAGGCAAGGGCGGGTCAACAAACCCTATAGGTTGTTTAACATAAGCCCCTTCTTTAAGGTCATCATTCAAAAATGCACTCTTAACATCCATTTGTAACAATTTAATGTGGAGCTTACATGCAATGGCAAAAAGAAGTTTAATGAATTCAAGATGAGCCATTGGGGCAAAGGCCAATTGTTATAATATGTGACAAGTCAGTTCCTAATTAAACCAAAATTGTGAAATGTAAGTGTTAAGGCTCGTACAATCGGTTTTGATAGTGGATTTGAGCTTATGGTGAAATTGAATGAAATGGGTTAGAAAAGGTTTGGATGAGAACTATTTTCGACATATCAGTTGAATTGATATTACACACTCTTGCCTATTGCATTTCATGCATCCATTCATACCTGGTTTTGAGATTCCTATTGAGTCAAGACTCACGTTGTTTAAAATAAATATTTTCAGGTACATAGGATGACCCTTTGCCATAAAGTTGTAAAAATCTTGAATGTTGGTTTGGAGTTTTGATGAAGTAGTTTTGTTATTAAATATAATTAAGCCTTTGGGATCATGTAAAGTATACTATGTCATTTTGTACTTAAATTCTTAAATGTTGTAAGGCCTTGAAGCTAAGGTTCATTTGGGTTGAATGTATGTCTTGGGTATATCATCTTGGAAGGATTTGAATTTCAAATTCTTAAGCTCCTATGATAGAACTATGTTTTGAATGAGTTAGGGAATGGTTTAAATCCTACGATTAAATCATTTTAGGCCTCCTTTTTATCAAAATAGTTGTTTTCAAAAGTCTTATTGGCATCCTTGGTTCAAGAACATGCTAGTTGAGAGTTAGAATTTTAAAATGGTGCTTGAAAAAGAGGTCTAAAGCCAGATTGCTCGATGGACCACTCGAGCAGTCTATTGAACAATTTTTTGAGGCCATCTGTTTCTTGTTCCAGGTCTTGAGGAGCTGCGAGCAATCCAAGACCGCTCGATCGATTTTGAAACCAGACGAGCAGTTTAGACAGTTTTTGTAAAAAAAATTTGGTTCCCTTTTCGAAACCCATGTTTCTTCTTTTCTTTAAAACCCTTTTTGGGTGCGTTTTATGTTTAAATAGAAGCCCCAAAGGTCTTTTCTTCAACTCTTTATTCCCATATTGGGTTACCTTTTATCAAAAGAAGCATTTGGTTTGTATGATTAATGGTTTTTCTTAGTTTTGTTCGTCGATTTTGGTTTCCTTAGAGTTTGGGCCGTGGCAAGAATCATATATTACAGATCTCACAAGAGAGATATATTGAAAAGGTATTACGGAGATTTAACATGGATAAAGCTAAATTAGTAGGCACTCCACTTCTAAGTCATTTTAGACTCAGTTCTTAGCAAAGTTCGGCAAGTGATAGATGAACAATGTTCCTTATGTGTTTGTAGTTGAGAATGTCATGTATGCGATGGTGCACACAAGGCTAAACATAGCATAAGCATTTGGTGTCGTGAGTAGATTTTTGGCAAATCTGAGAAGGGGTCACTAGGAATGAGTGAAATGATCTTTTGGTACCTTAGAAGCACTTCTAAAGTTTGTTTATGCTTTGATGAGGGCAAGCTCAAGTTAGAAGAGTTCACAGACGTTGACATGGCAAGAGATGTCAACAATAGAACGTCTACATGAAGATATATGCTTACTTTTGCAAGGAAAACTATATCATGGCAAAGTAGATTGCAAAAGTTCATTGCACTATTGTGATATCCTGGTATCCCACATCGGAAAGAGAGAGGGAGTTCCTAGGCTATAAAAGAAAAATCTTAGACCTTTACATTCAACGAGGCCTTTTTCCAAGATCGTAGAGACTAGCAAAACTTAGTTAAGCGTGCTCACGCTAGAGTAATGCAAAGATAGGTGACCTCTTGAGAAGAATGAAACCGTGAAGATTTTGCCCAAAGTAGATAATATCATTGCCGTGAAAAGGACCGGGGTGTTACAAATGGTATCAGAGCCGACTTTCCCCACCTCCGAGTGTGGGCCCCTGCCGTCTCGCATGTTATGTGGGCAGGCTACTGAGTTGGTGGGTCCATAAGGACTGGCAGGCTACTGGAGCTGGAAAGCTACTGTATGAGGACGTGCAGTCCTAAGGGAGGTGAATTATGATATCCTGGTATCCCACATCGAAAAGGGAGAAGGAATTCCTAGACTATGAAAGAAGAACCTTGGACTCTTACATTTAACGAGGCCTTTTCCCTAGGTGGTAGAGACTCTAACAGAACTCAGTTAAGCGCGATCATGCCAGAGTAATGCAAGAATGGGTGACCTCCTAGGAAGAATAAAGACGTGAGAGTTTTATCCAAAACAGACAATATCGTTGCCATGAGAAGGGTTGGGGTGTTACAACTATACACCACAGATGCCTAGTACATTGCAATAGCAAAAGGCAGTAAAGAGATGTTGTGGATAAAGAGGTTGCTACAGGGGTTGGAGTTGACCGAAGGGAAATACGCAATTTTCTGTGACAACCAAAGCGCTATCTATTTAAGTAAGAAACGACAGTTTCACTCAAGGTCAAAACACATTGATGTGAGATATTACTAGATTCGAAATATGTAAAAAGAAAACTATTGTAGTTAGAGAATATTCATATTGACTAGAATGGTGTAGATATGATGACAAGGTGTGGCGTCTAAATTTAAGGTTTTGGTTCAAAAATAGAAAATTCAAAATTAGTATTGAAAATTGTTTAAAACCTTGAAATCCAAAAGATTTTGAAAATTCTTTTTTGTGAGAAATAGGGTCACCACTTGATTTTTGAGAAAGATCAAGAAAAACGAAAATAAGGCACTAATCTTTAAAATATTTAACTAGAGAAAACATGGGTCTGGGGGCTAAGCTACAAATCAGAGAAGGTGTTAAGCACTCCGTTCTAAGTCCTAAGGCATACATATTCTAACTAAAGGATACGTGTAGCAAACCGTATACAATCAAACAACCTAAACTATCACAAGCATAACATGACCCCAAACAAAATGGGAAATACACTCCAAATACCCTAAGTCCTAATCATACTAGAAATTCACTATGAATTGCATACAGGTGATCAACAGAACAATATACAAGCAAAAAATGGGCTAGGGGAGCATAATTAAACCTGCTAAAAATGAATAAAGGTTGCGACTGTAGCCTACAGAGGTTGCGATCGCATATATAGGAAGCCAAAAGTGCACGGGCGCAACATTGATTATTGCAACTGCGAGAATGTCAATGCCCAAATGTGACGACCGCAACATTGGACGTCACGATCGCAGGGCTTATTGGCACTATTTTGATTAATTTTGAAGTAACAATGTATTGGGTGCGAATGTGTGATACATTTTCAATATAAAATACGGAAACCAAATCATACTATTATTATTTCAATGAAAATGTTATGAAATCATAAAGAATTTGATTCTAAACATAACCTTAGGATCAAACGTGTTCATAATTCAATTAATTAAGACCTATAACTAACATGTGAAGGGGAAATTGAACTTAATTACAACAAAATTAAAGAATAGGCATGCGGTTCCCAAGTTTGTATTCAAATTTTAACCTGATCTCTTCACATGAGTAGAGATTGTGAAGAAAGAAGTATCGAGACTACAACAAAATACCTGGAATGTGACAATCCAAATGATGCTAGAGTTGCTTACTAAAAACTATGAATTTTTTTGATTTCACTATTTAATTTTATTTTAATAAAATTAATTTTTCATTTTATGAAAATATTAATGAGTAATATATGCAATATCATTTCTTTAATATTATGCATGGATGTCCTTTACTTTGTATAGTATTTAATCTGGTGTGTAGAATACGACTTACACACAGGAGACTAGATTTTAGGTTCTTGCATAATATAAATATTTGTTCACAGTTTAGATAGAAATGAACATACCATTGGTATGACTGTAGTACAGTGTTTTAGTAGGCCTGTCTTGGTTAGGGGAAACAGATAATAGAGTCATCTATTGTTCCGATTCTCTGTGTTAGTACACTTTGTGTGTATTAAATGTGACACATTGGGATAATTGATTTTATACTGACTATATAAATTAATTTAAACTCCAAGGTTAATATGAGAGTGGTTATGCTCTTAATCCTGAAATAATTAATTATTTACGTATATTTAATACTCGTTATTTTGATTTATTAGAAGGTGCGATCTTATATGGGTCTATATTCCGAGTGAGTTGGATAGCAATATTAATTATATGGTGAATATTAATTATTGACGGAATCCACGTTTCGATAGTTCGGGATTGACAATACCCCGTTAAAGAGGCTTATAAGTTTTGACTAGGCCAAACCCTACAGGTGAATTTGATTATCCGGTGGTCAAATAAATAAAGTAGAAGGGCTTAAGGAATTTAAAAGATGCCGATTAAATTAAATTGTTAATAATTAAATTTAATTGATGGGTATCAGGAATCTTAATGTGGCGAGATGAGTTAAGCATTTAATATCAGGAGCTCAATGCAAGATGGTCTTAAGATTCTGGCTCAGAGTGCAGTTATAGTTCTTTAGTGGTGTAAACTGTAATTTAGTGTTTTATGAAAATTGTAGAAACTGCTGCAAGGTTTTCATAATTACAGATACAGCTGAGAAGTTTGCTTGATTGCAGAAACCGTTGGATACGTATCTAGGTTATACTAGAAGTCTTTGTCATAATTACTCCTTAGGTCCCTGCTGTAGCCTTATAAATATGTAGGTAGACTGAACCAAATCCATAACTTGTTTTCAAGACTAAAGATGACGAAGTTCTGCCGGTACGAGTTCAAGAAGGATCGTAACTCACACTACATTTGGGAATCGCATAAGGGAATACAGTAGAAGGTCTGATAAGAGGTTAAACTCGGAATGAAAAGTTCGTAGTTGGAGAATCGACTAAAAAAGTATTCTTCTAAATTAACTTTGGTGGCACGAATTTTTATTTTAATTGTTTGACATCAAAAGTTTTGTGACAATTCGGTACGTATTTATTTATTTTTGTTGATCTTTGCTTTCGGTTAAATATTATGATATGACAAAACTAGAGTATGAGTTTTAATGATATGGAGGTCCGTGATCGAATTAATGAGTTGAAGAATGATTCTTAAGATATAAAATGATGATTAATATTAACAACATAATTACGAAAAAAACAATTGGAATGAGATAATAAGAGTGAGGTTGGAGATTTGAGTTTCGTTTAAGAAAACTTGCTGAGATTCAAATTCAGGAATCACCGCCCGAGCAGGGTATTGGGATAAATTTAGAGAATTCTTAAATCTGGAGAAAAATCAAGAGAATATATATATATATATATATATATACCCTCCTTTATACACGTGAGCCTACTTTTTCTTTTTTCTTATTTCTCTTCTCCTCACTCTCTCCCTTCTTGAGAGAAACCTGATAATAAGTGTGTGATCCCAAAACGGGGGGTTAATTGAATTTTAAAAAAAAATCGTTTAAGTATAAGAATCCAAGTACGCCTTTTAGTTCACTTATAAAAATTAATTCACAACTATATTTTTGGGTATGACTTCTTATACTAAAACACAAGTATATTTGAAATGAACAATAAGTTTCAAAAAGATTTAAGCACAAATGAGGATGCTAACTTTAAAGTCATTTTTGAACAATGCAAATGTATTTCTCAATATTTAAACTTTCTTGTTAACAAGAATTAATACTTGACTTAACAATAAAAGTGTAACTTTTAAGTTTAACACTTTTCAATTATTAAGATACAAGAATATTTTAATTTGACAATATTTCTTGCAAAGTGAAAAGAAAAGATTCAAAACTTTCTACCAAAAAAATAAAATAAAATAAAGGATGTAAGAAATAAAATATTCAAGTGCAAGTGTGAGTTAAAAAAACATTTTCTAGTTTTATAGCTTTCAATTTTTATTTGCAAGTAGACTAGTTTCTTGATAGAAAATAAAGTGCAATAATATTACTTGCGAAGTAAATGAATCAAATAATGAAATAATGCAATGTAAAGAGAATCAAAGTAAATAAAAATAAGCAAGCAAGAAGATGAACACCATGATTTTTACAAGGTTCGGCGCTACGGCCTACGTCCTTGCCTCAAGCCAACCGTTATGATGATTTTTTACTACCTCTCCTTCAATAGGCGGAGTAGCCTCTTTTGAGAATGTACCATTCTCAAGTTAACCCAATCTTTGTAGGCGGATTAGCCTCTTTTGAGAAACGCCTTTTCTCAAATACAAATCAACAAGAGTAATATGAAAGTGTACAAAGAACGCTCCTTGGATGAGCAAATAAGTACAAACAATGAAAGTTCTAAACTCACTTCTCAATAGAATATAACTATGAAACTCAAAGAGAATTTTAATGAATTTTTTTCTCTAAAAAATATGTATGAAAGACTCAAGATTTTGAAGCACAAAGAAGTAATAGAATGAGAGATGTTTGAGAGACTTTAGATGATTGAAACATGAGCTCAAGACCTCTATTTATAGGCCTAATTTCTGAACTAGCCATTGGGCCATGTATGGAAATGTCAACTAGCCATTTTTTAGAAAATTTTGAATTTTAACTTGTTCGGTCGACTGAAGAAGGATGTTCGGTCGACTGAACTTCACTTCAGTCGACTGGACTGAAAGGTCGGTCGACTAAACCAATTTGGATCTGAAAAATCATTTTTGGTAGTTCACTTAATCGACTGGGGAAGGAACATTAGTCGACTGAACATACAAAACTTCAGATTTTTGGTTTTCCAAAAAGGTTTGATCTTTTTATACTTTGAAAAAATATTTTTAAAATATTTAGGATTCTTATGAGGTTCAAACACACATATCCATGAGTTATATGAGTGTACATGGATCCTATAAGTGAAATTTACAATTTTTGTGCTTTAAGCCTTCAATGTCTCAACTTTTTTGCATTTGTTTCAAAAAGTTGTCGCCAAAGGGTTTAATTTGAAGTTATGCGTCATAGCTTCCACTTGGTATCTTGATTTGTGCTAAACATTTATTTCTTGTAAACATACTCAATTTGTACAATTAGATACATAGGTTTGTTATCATCAAAATCGGTTATTGAAGTCTTGTTAGGCCAATAATCTCTCCCTTTTGATGACGACGAACACAAAGAAAAATAATGTAGGAAAGCTTAAATAAAGCTCCCCCTATCAATAAGCATGAAACAATGGTCTTTTGAGAGTTGAATAACTCCTCCTGATAATGTGCATAAATTGTAAAGATATTGAATTTTCATTTTATTTAGATGACTTGTTGAGCTCCTTTCAATCATTCATGCATATATCCTTTCAAATATCTAATATTAAACATATGATAAACATAACCACTTAAGCATAATCATTCATATGTTAAACTAATTTTAATAGAACCATTCATAAACATAAGATCATGCATCAATATCCAACCATCCATAATATCCAAGCATAATTCCAAAATAATAAGAACTAAGAGTAGCATAAGTAGCATAAGAGTAGCATAAGTAGTACAAGATCCAAGATAATGATCTCAAAATAGTAATCTCAAAATAATGCTCTCCAAAAAATGCTTTCCTTCCTTTTTGTGCACTTGGTTCTCCCCCTTTTGGCATTATCAAGAAGTGGAGCTAGAAACAGTATCCTCGTCGTCATTGCCATCACCCTCACCATCATCATCCTCGGGTGAAGAAGCATTATAGGGAGGAACACCTAAGGCATCCTCAAGATGAGTGGAGCGATTGTTGATTTTGGCAAATTATTTGTCAACCCTCTTTGAGAAAGATTTCACTAATTTCTTGAAAAAGGATTTGGTGAAGGGATCAAGAGCAGTAGTAACATTAGGAGCAAGGGTAGGAGCAGGTGGATGTGCTGAAGGAGAAGTAGGTGGAGCATCATCATCATGTGCATAGGTAGCAGCCTCGGTTTCCTCATCCCTATCTTGAACTACTTGAGGTGTCTGCCTTTGAATTTTAGGTACCCGCTGACCATTCTGTAGTTGATAACCCATTTGTTTTAAAGTTGTGGCGGTTAGAAAATCAGAATTTTTAGGTGGAAGAAAAATTGAAGGAGACGGAAAAAAGCCAAAGGACTCAAAAAAAGGTGTGAGAAAACCTCCATATGGAAGAATTTGACGTTTGGTAGTTTTTTGGAAAGCATCCATTGACAGATAAAGGTGGGAAGATCAAGACGTTTCTCCATATAAATACACCACAATATGTAACAATCAAAATATGAAATGTAGGTGCGAGAACCACTACGAGACAAAATGTTGTAGGTAATGATTAAGTGAATAATTTTGGCCTCTGGGGTAAGTTGTGAATATGATGGAGGGAGAGTAAAATTTATAGGAGGGTCGGTCATGACCATTGGCAAAAAGGTTTTGGGAGTAAAGTCTTTGGTCATGATCTATGATTGGGAGGAAATTTGTGAACACACAAAATCTCCCCGACCCATTCCAAAAAGATTTGCGATATCTTTATCGGAA
>JAUMHN010401232.1:0-15810 GCA_032360265.1 Heliamphora ciliata
ACCGATGGTATGTCCATTTCTATCTAAACTGTGAACATAAAACTTATATTCTGTAAGAATCTAAAATCTGATCTTCTCTGTGTAAGCTATAATTTACACACTAGATTAAATATTACATAGAATATTGGACATCCATGCATATCAAAAAAATAATACACATACATTACTCATAAAGATTCTCATAAAATAGAAACATTAATTTTATTAAAAATAAAATTAAATACTAAAACTATGATTTTCAGTATACCAGTCCTAACACTATCTATGTCTATGTACTAGCAGTAACACGTTGTGCAGAATCAGAACCCTGTGCATCAGCACCCTGTTCTTGATTTGCACCTGTCCCGATAATGCTCCCACTATGACGAGGTAATGAGATATCAGTGACTTGTTCTTTTATTCTACTGGTATTTTCACTCAGTTCTTGCAGAATAATATTGCTTTTGGGCCTGTGATCCATAATATAATTCTCTTCAAAGAATCGGGCATTAGTGCTAGCAATGACCTTATGATCCTTAGGATTATAAAACAGACCAGCCTTCATTCCCTTGTGATACCCTATAAAGAAATAGGCTTCTGTCCTCAATTCCAACTTACCCGCGTTCCCTTTCAGCACATGTGCTGGACACCTCTAAATCTGAATGTGTTTCAGACTAGGCTTACGCCCGGTCCACAATTCTGTCGGAATAGAAGGTACTGACTTAGAATGTACCAAGTTCAGAATGTAAGTCGCTGTCACTAAAGTGAGTTTCCAAGACGAATTGGGTAAACCTGAATAATTCATTATAAACCTTACCATTTCCATAAGAGTCATATTCTTTCTTTCTGCTACACCATTCTGCTGTGGAGGTGCAGTCAACTGGGATGCAATCCCTTCTAATGATAAGCAGTCCATAAACTCTCGAAAGAGGTATTCCCCACTATGGTCGGATCGTAGTGATTTGATACTTTTACCCAGACACTTCTGCGCCTCTGCCTTGAATTCTTTGAATTTCTTAAATCATTCAGACTTACGATGCATCAGGTAAATGTATTCATACCTTGAGTAGTCATCAATGAAACTGACGAAATACTCACAGCCACCTCTAGCCCGGATTGTCATAGGACCACACACATCAGAATGAACCAACTCCAATGGTTCTTTAGCTCTATAGCTTTTAACCGAAAAAGGCCTCTTGGTTATCTTACCCTCTAAGAAAGATTCACAGACTGAAAGTGCCTCCACTTCCAACGAACTCAAAAGTCCATTTGCTACCACTCTGTTTATTATTTTTAGATTAATATGATGTAAGCGTAAGTGCCAAAGAAACTTTTGATTCATTAAAAAAGAAAACTTTCTTTTATATGGTAATATAGATATATTATTCATTTCAGTCAGTTGCAGTGTCGGAGAGATTAGAGTAATAATATAAAAATAATTCACCAATGTATCAAAACAGATAACTCATTTATTATCCTTAATAACCACAGAGTTATTAAAATAAACTAAATATCCGTCTTTAGCCAATCCAGAAACGGAAACTAAGTTCCTTCTAATGAAAGGTACATAAAACCAATATCTTAATATTAAAATTCGATCTCTACCAAAACTGAGACTGACATCTCCTACTATAACTGTTGTTGCCTTTGTATTATTGTCCATATGCAGGTAAATCTCTCCATCACTAAGTTGTCGGGTATCTTGAAACCCCTGCAATGAATTGCAGACATGATTAGCGGCTCTCATATCTATACACCAAGTATTGGTAGATAACACCGCTAAACATGTTTCCACAACCAGTGAACAAAAATTATCCTGTTTGTTCTGCCTTCTGAGAAATACTGGACATAGTTTTTTCTAGTGTCGGGTCTGATTGTAGTGAAAATATCTGCCTTTTAGCGTTTTTACATCATTCCGTAGCCTACTAACTATACTGGAAATCGTATCTCCCTGTTTTTAAAACTTTTTCTTCTCCATGCCTTTCGGCTCAGAGGAAGAACCTTTTTTTAGAAATAAACACATTTCCTAGTATTGAAGAAAAACCATTTGTAGCTAATGTTGGCCTAATAAGGCTTCAATAACCGTTTTGATGATAACAAACTTATGTATCTAATTGTGTAAATTGAGTTTACAAGAAATATATAATTAGCAAAATCAAATATGTGGAAGCCATGTCGCAATTCAACTCAAATACTTTGGCGACAATCTCTTTACACTATTGATTTTGAAAACTTAAATTCTCAAAATGTTAAATGTTTTTCTACTGTAAATGAAACTAGTTGGTTATGGCATAGGAGGTTAGGTTATGCTAGCATGAATCTTCTATCCAAACTTGTCAAGAAAGAATTGGTCAAAGGCTTGCCTAAGACTAAATTTATCAAAGACAATTTGTGATATTTGCCAATTTGATAAACAAGTCAATACAAGTTTAAAAAAGAAATAAGAAATTTTTACAAATAGACCACTACAATTACTTCATCTTGATTTATTTGGTCCTATGAAACCCCAAAATCTGGGTGGAAAAGTATACTATTTTGTTATAGTTGATGATTTTTCACGATATACGTGGGTTTTATTTCTTGCATCAAAAGATGAAGTGTGCCATGTGTTTGCCAAACTTTGTAAGAAAATTTAAAATGAAAATGGCTATTCTATTCTACACATTCGTAGTAATAGAGGAGTGTTTAAAAATAAAGATGTTGAAAATTTTTGTGACCAAAATAGAATTTCTCATAATTTTTCTGTACCTCGAACTCCTCAACAAAGTGGGGTTGTTGAGAGGAAAAATAGATCTTTACAAGAAATGACACGAACCATATTAAATGAACACAAAATTCCTAAATATTTTTGGGCCGAGGCAGTAAATACTGCTTGCTATGTAATGAACCGAGTTTTTATAAGATATCATTTAAACAAAATTCCTTATGAACTGTGAAATGGTAGAAAGCTCAACATTTTTTATTTTCATTTCTTTGGATGTAAATGCTTTATTTTAAATGATAAAGACGAATTGGGAAAATTTGAATCAAATTTTGATGAAGGAATATTTTTTGGGTATGCTACAAATAGTAAAACTTATATAGTAGACAATAAGAGAACTATGACATTAGTCGAATCAATTCATATAACCTTTGATGAGGCTAATCCTTTTTCTTCTAAGATTCCAATTGATGATGATCTAGATATTAATAAAGGAATGGAAGAAATGCAAGTCAAGGAGGACAAAGGCTAAAACATTGAGGTTGATGAGCAAAATGAATATAAAGACCTACCAAAAGAATGGAAAACTGTGAAGGATCACCCTATGGATCAAATCATAGGTGAACCTTCACGAGGGGTAAGTACTCGATTTTCATTGAAAAACATTTGTGATCATCTGGCCTTTCTCTCACAAGAAGAACCTAAAAATATAAATGATGCACTAGAAGATGAATCTTGGATAATGGCCATGCAAGAAGAATTAAACCAATTTCAAAGAAATGATGTTTGAAGTTTAGTTCCTAGACTTAAAGATCATACAATAATTAGAACTAAATGGTATTTAGAAATAAAAAGGATGAAAACGGTATTGTTGTCCGAAGCAAGGTTAGGCTAGTTGCACAAGACTATAATCAAGAAGAAAGAATTGACTTTGAAGAAACTTATGCACCTGTAGCTAGAATGGAAGCCATTTGTATGTTATTAGCATATGGATCCTATAAGAACTTTAAACTTTTTGAAATGGATATAAAAAGTGATTTTCTAAATAGTTTTATAAATAAGAAAGTGCATGTTGAACAACCACCTGATTTTGAAGATTATAATTATTCAAACCATGTATTTAAACTAACAAAAGTATTGTATGGTCTAAAATAAGCTCCTCGAGCTTGGTATGAAAGACTAAGTAATTTTTTGTTAGAAAATAAATTTACAAGAGGAAAAATTGACACAATTTTATTTATCAAAACGAACAATGAAGACATGCTTATTATGTAAATATACGTAGATGATATTATTTTTGATGCTACTAATGAAAATTTGTGTAAAGAATTTTTTGTATGCATGCAAAAAGAGTTTGAGATGAGTATGATGGGGGAGCTCACGTTCTTATTTGGACTCCAAATCAAACAAGTAAAGAATGGAACCTTCGTCAACTAATCAAAATACTTACGAGAATTGCTTAAGCGCTTCAACATGGAAGACGGAAAGGTTTTGAGAACTCCAATGAGTCTCTCAACCAAATTAACAAAGACGAGTAAGAGAAATCGGTAGAACTAAGCTCTACCGAGGTATGATTGGAAGTTTATTATATTTAACTACTAATAGACCTGACATAATATTTAGTGTGTGTATGTGTGCACGCTATCAAGCATGTCCTAAAGAATCACACTTAATTGCTGTAAAAAGAATCTTAAGATATTTAATTGGCACCATAGATATAAGCTTGTGGTATTTGAAGTTCACATCCTTTGAAATGATTAGTTATTCAAATGCAGATTTTGTTGGTTGCACAATTGACCGTAAAAGCACTGTGGCACTTGTCATTTCCTTGGTAAATCACTTGTTTCATGGTTTTTCAAGAAACAAAATTCTGTAGCCTTATCTACCTCTGAAGCCGAATATGTGGCTGTGGATAGTTGTTGTACACAAATTTTATACATGAAACAACAACTTTGTAATGCCTCTGTTCCGTTTTAATATAATTTTAATATATTTTTGAAAACTAACCCAAAGTGAAAACCTTCTCTTCAGAAACCATGCCTTTAAACAGTCCATTTAGGTCTAAGCTCCTTTAGGAAAAACTTATATTTAAACATCTTTCAGCAAAGCACACCCAGCGAACCCCGCTCGAGCGGACTCCCGACCGCTCAAGCGGTCAGGTATCCGAGGCCTCATTTCTCAAAACTATGAAAATTCTTCTAAAACTGAGAATAACCACCATTTCTTCTCCCTTTTGAAACATGAATTCAAACTCTTAAAACAAGATCTTAAATACTCATAAAAGCTTAAAAACATCCATCCTTTTTGTGAGAAATTGAGATTCAAGCTTACAAACAAAATCATCATTTAAAATGTACTCAATTAACCACAAACGTCCTCGCATGCATACACAACATAAATCTATGGCCCTAAGGGGTTACACCATGAGATTCTAATCCTTAATTTCAATATTCCGAATATTTAAAAATAAGAATTACATCTGTACAATTCCACCTCTCAAAAACAAACTATCCAAAGGAAATACAATCATACACACTACGTCAAGGGTCCAACGATCATCTTCTTAGTCCATAATCTCCATCTTGCTTTCACCTGAAATGTTGTTAAACAACATGAGCCGAAACTCGTAGGAACGAGACTAACTTCGAATACATGCGTGATATATGAGGATGGTTATGCAAGATGCACACATAGTTTAATCGAAACATATTGTTTACTCCCAAATAAATTCTCATTGCATAACCGAATTTCATATAAAAAGAATTATCCTTCCACACTTCTTAGTTTCTATGAAATCATTCAATTTACCACTCTTAATTAACCAAACACGTTTTACATCCTTTTTATCCACCTAACACATTTTCTCATTTCATAATTTTCTCAATTTCTTCAATTATAGTTTCATTAACTCAATTCCTTTATCATCTCCCATTACCCAACACATTTTACCATTTTGTTTCATTTTTCCAATTAAGATTTTACCAACCCAATCATTTACAACGCACACACCAACGCACGCTAACACACGCTAACACACACATTAGTTGGCATTTTTCACATTATATCAATTCATGGTTCAAAACATAGACACCGGTGTCGGACGAGCGTATAGACTCCCGTAACGTTACATTCAACTCGGCCACACAGGCTCCAATGAGGTAACAGAATGTGCTATACCCCGACACGACTCTTCCTTTTCCGGTTCACTAGCCGGCGGGCAGAGAACCCAATTTGCGCAGTTTTTGGGTCTTTCATCGAGGAGCAACTCGTGCCAAACCTTAAATGATCCCTTGGATCCACAAACTGGTCATTTTTATCATGTCATAAAACAACACACACATGTGAGTCCAACCCAAATGGTTCCTCTCACCAAACCCATATCACATGCATACGCGAGTCCAACCATAAAGATTTCTCTCGCCAAACCCACATCATATACATACACGAGTCCAACCCTAAATCTTCCTCTCGCCAAACCCACATTGTTACATGTTTCCATTATGCACATTTTTCATTGTTTTAGGGTTCAAACCCAAATTAACCCTCATATGGCTTCAATTTCACAAATTTATTAGTTTCATTCAACAAAACCCACATCTTTAGCTTGATATCAACATATATCACATTAATTTATGAAATTGAGTTCACAATAGATTATGATAACTCCCAATTTAACCATAAATCACATCAACTTCATCATATCAACCTTTTAAACTCCAAACCCCCAAATTTTCATAGCTTTAACTCAAAACCCAAAATCCTAATTTTCCATTTCTCAATCCAATCTCAATAAATGATATTGTCAAGATAAGAATATGTTAAATCTCTCATAAATCCAAGATTAGGCCCTCATTATCACCAAGCTTCAATTTAGAGCCTTAAAAATACAAATCTCATGCTTTTACACTTGCAAAATCTGAAAACACAACACATATCACAAAGATATTCAAAGAAATTCTTAGATTCTACCTTAGGGATGCTAGATCTACAAGGGAAAGCTTCAAACAAGCTCCATCCATGAGAATCTTCAACCGCACGGTGAGAAAAACATCTCTAATGCCAAGATCGGGCTTCCAACGCTTGAGCCACCGAGAGAAAGCCAAGAAATCACCCCAAGAACGATCAAGAGAACTCCCACACTCTCCAATCACAAACCCTAGCCTCACATGTGCTCTAAAGAGAGAGAGAATGGAAAAGAATGGAAGGAAAAAAGCCCCACGTGACCTTTTAAAAACACTAGATCCGTGACAATCCGCTCGAGCAGACCCCCACCGCTCGAGCGGTCACACCCCAGAAACTCTCTGCCACGAGTCCGCTCGAGCAGGCTCCCCACCGCTCGAGAGGTCAACGCTGGGAGACACCCTGAACAGAAGCTGTCAAAATCGAGTTCAAACACACTTCGAATTTGCAACTACTCCACTATTGTCACAATAAAGTGTAATAGCCGACTGAACTGAAAGCATCACATCTAGATCCAACAGGAAGTTCTTGAGCCAAACGGCCTCCTTAGCTGCTTTAGAAGTTGCCACGTACTCGGCCTCCATGGTAAAATCAGCAATGTAGGACTGCTTGATACTCCTCTAACTTATAGCTCCACCTCCAAAGGTAAACACATATCCTTAGGTAGACTTACGAGAATATTTATCTGACTGAAAATCTGAGTTTGGGTATCCTAAAGGTACTAAACCATTTGCCTGGTAAACTAACATATAATCCTTATTCCATTTTAGGTACTTCATTATATTCTTTACCGCAATCCAATACTCCTTCCATAGGTCAGATTGATATATGCTAACCATGCCAACGAAAAAGAAAATGTCGTGTCTACTACAAAGCATAGCGTACATTAGGCTTCTTACTGCCGAAGCATAAGAAATTGCCTTCATCTTATCTATCTCATCAGGTGTCTAAGAATAGTGATTCCATGCATGAAAGGGAGAAATTCTTTCTTAGAATCCTACATGTTAAAACGAGCAAGGATGTCATCGATGTACTTTGCTATGGTAAGCCTAACATTCTTTGTTTTTGATCTCGCAAAAGTTTGATCCCAAGGATGTGACTGCCTTCTCCCAAGTCCTTCATGTCGAACTACCCAGATAACTATATTTTTACAGAAGATAACACCCTCACAACATTTTCGATGAGTTAGATATCATCTACATAAAGTACTAGAAAGATCACCACACTTCCATCGTGCTTTTTGTATACATAGGACTCATCTTAACTTCGATCAAAATCATACGGCTTTATGGCTTGATTAAATCGAGTATACTAATACCTCGATGCCTGCTTAAGTCCATAAATTGATCTCTTAAGCCTACACAACATGTGCTTCTAGCCCTTTTCTATGAAATTGTCTGGTGTAACATATAGATACACTCGTTAAGACTTCCATTGAGGAAAGCTGTCTTGATATCCATTTGTCAAATTTCATAATCGAAATGAGCTATAATAGATAAGAGAATCTGGATAGACTTAAGCATGACTACCGACAAAAAGATTTTCTCATAATCGATCCCTTCTTTCTGAGTGAACCGTTTTGCAACAAACCTAGCTTTGAAGGTTTCTAGCTTCCCGTCTGCTCCTCTCTTCCTCTTGTAGATCCACTTACATCCGATGGGTTTTATCCCTTCCGGTGGTTTAACAAGTTTCCAGACCTGATTAAAATACATAGATTCCATCTCTGAATTCATAACCTTTTACCAAAGATCTGCATCTTTGTCCTGAAGTACTTCATTGTAGTTACATGGTTCAATATCTAGTTCTATCGGGATCATGTCAAAAGACTCTTCCAAGAACATATATCAATGGAGTTAATGGACAACCCTCCTACTACGATAAGGCACTACCTGCGTCTGTGTACTAGCAGTAACGCATTATGAAAAATTTGAACCCTATGCACTATTACCCACATGCTCGTCTGGCATGTTAATGGTAGCACCCTAATCTGGTTCAAGATCTGCACCTGTCCCGATAGTCCTCCCACTATGACGAGGCAATGGGATATTAGTAACTTGTGGTTGCTCTTCCATTCTACTGATAATTTTCTTTCAATTCTTCCAAAATAATTTTACTTTTGGGCTTATGGTCCATAATATAATCCTCTTTCAAATATTGGGCATTAGTGGTAATAATGATCTTCTGATCCTTAGGATTATAAAATAAGCCACCCTTCGTTCCCTTGGGATACCCGATAAAGAAATAGACTTCTGTCCTTGATTCTAACTTACCCGCCTTCCCTTTCAGCACATGTGTTGGATACCCCCAAATCAAAATATGTCTCAGATTAGGTTTGTGCCCGGTCCACAATTCTATGGGAGTAGAAGGTACTAACTTAAAAGGTACCAAGTTCATAATATAAACCGCTCTCTCTAATGCAAGTCCCCCAAACCGAATCAGGTAATTCTGAATAACTCATCGTCAACCTTACCATCTCCATAGGAATTCTATTCTTTCTTTTTGCTACAATATTCTACTGCGGAGTGCCCGGTGTAGCCAACTGAGATATAATCTATTCTGACGACAAGTAGTCCCTAAACTCTCCAATACTCGCTACCACGATCGGATCGTAGTAATTTGATACTTTTATCCAGATGCTTCTCCACCTCTACCTTGATTTCTTTGAATTTCTCAAAGCATTCAGACTTATGGTGCATCAGGTAAATATATCCATACATTGAGTAGTCGTCAATGAAACTGAAGAAATACTCAAAGCCACCTTTAGCCCGGATAGTCATAGGACCACACACATCATAGTGAACCAGTTTCAACGGTTCTTTAACTCTATAGCCTTTGGCCGCATAGGGCTTTTGGTTAATCTTATCCTCAAAGTAGGACTCGGACTAGAAGTGTCTTCACTTCCAATGAACTCAAAGGTTCATCTTCTACCAGTCTATTTATCCATTTTAGATTAATATGACTCAAGCATAAGTACTAAAGAAACGTTTGGTTCATTAAAGAATGATCTTTTCTCTTATATGGTAAATTAGATGTGTTAATCAATTCAATAAGTTACAGTGTTGGAGAGAAAAGAGATATAACATACAGATTATCCACCAATGTACCAGAACAAATAAAACATTTATTTTTCTTAATAACCACAGAGTCCTTAACATGAACAGAATATTTGTTCTTCACCAAATTAGAAATCGAAATTAAATTCTTTCTAATAGAAGGCACATAAAGACAATCTTTTAAAAGTAAAACCTATCTCTATTAAAACTAAGAGTGACGTATCCTACTGCAACTGTTGCCACCCTAGTATTATTGCCCATATGTAGGTGAATTTTTCCATCACTAAGCTGCATGATTTCTTGGAACCCCTACAAAGAAGTACAGATATAAGTAGTGGCTCTTGTATCTGCACACTAGGTACCGGTAGATAACACCACTAAACATGTTTCAACTACTAGTGAACAGAAATTACCTTACTTGTTCTACTTACTTAGAAAAACTTAACACAACTTTTTCAATTGCCCCAACTGGTTACAGTGATAGTACTTACATCTCGGCTTCTTCACACCAGCTTTTGGCCCCTTAGTTTCTTTTGGACCTATGCCTCCCTATTTCTAAACATTTTTTTTTCTTGCCTTTCAGCTTAGAGGAAGAACCTTTTTTAGCCACATGCATACTACCTAGCTTCCTAAAAACACCCTCGGCTGCTTGAAGTTCTTTAAAAAATTCTGCCAATAAAAAGCTGAGCTTATTCAAGGAATAATTTAGGCAGAACTGCTTAAAGCTATCAGGCAACGAATAGAGTAAGATATCGACTTGGGTTTTCCCGTCAATCTCAGCTTCTAGGATCTCCAGTTTATTCAAAAGAATGATTATCTTCAGAGCATGATCCCTAACTAAGGTGCCTTCAACCATGCTTGTATTTATCAGAGATTTCATGGCTACTTGCCTTGTAGTACGATTTTGATCCGTAAATATTTCTTTGAGGGTCATAATCATGTCCTAGGTACTGGGTATAGACTGATCCTGTGCTACAATACATTTGACGTAGAAGTTAAAATGTAACAGCGAGCTATCTGATCAGCTTTCTGCCACTTCTGATAAGTTTGAATTTTCTGTTCGGTCTCCCCCTCATCAGGTACTGGTGGACAAATCTCAGATAATACAAATTTATAGTCCTCGACAGTTAAGACAATATTCAAGTTCTTTTTCCAATCTACATAGTTTGGTGCCGTTAGTTTATTTTCTTTGAGCATGGTCGCGAGTGGATTGAAAGCCATTTTAATCTTGAGAATTACATAATTAAAAAACATTAATTATGACGAACAAAATTTTGAATTTTATTTTAAAAGGTTCCCTCTACAATTTAAAAAAAAAATCGCCAGTAGCCTGGTACCTTGTGAATAGCATGCATCGATGGGAGGACGACGTCTACTATCCATCGTTTGTCTAGACAGGACAATTTCCATTAATTTTACTATTCATGCAACAAACCGTACCAAGTAAAATTAAATAACTGACGTAGTTTCGGTTTAGTAATAATAATAGTGACTCAGATAGAGAGGATACTATTATTTATAACTAAGTGTTAATTACCACCTAATCTCGAATCAATTGCTTCACAATGAACCCTTCAGATGAAAAATTGATCCACACTAACGATTATCCAGAATTATCCCTGAAGGAGGTTCGTACAAGTGATATCGCAATTTAATTCTGTCCGATGGGGAGGAAGGCCTTACTGCCAATACGCAAAATTAATTACATCACTTACGAACTAGTGATGGAGACTGTGAGATTTATCTATGAATAAATTTCCTCTCCCACTTAATATTTAAGAGCATTTTGAGGGTTATAAAATACTGTTTACCTAAAATAAATTTATTAATTTTGAAAAATCACACGATCTGAAAGATTTCGTTTTTTTTTCAGACCATCTTTCCGTATTTTAGTGTATAACAAATAAAATATTTCAAAATTCTTATTTATTTAAAAAATTAATTTTAAATAAAAAACTAAAATTTAATTTTATTTTCCAATTACACATTTTTTTGAAAAAAATAATTTATTAAAATTAAATTTTTTTTTAATTAATTTAAAATTTGAAATTAATTTTCACATTTTTTTAAGATATCCGATTTAATAAAAAATCATCTTAAACATGTTCTTTTGTAACAAAATAAAATATCTAAAATTTTCTTCCAAAAAATTTAATTTTAATTAAAGAAAATTTTATTTTATTTTTTCGTTGCCAAAAAAATTAAAATCGATTTTTTTAATTAATTAAAATAAATAGGAAATATAAAATAGATATATATCATTCACACAATTTAAATAAATATAAATACAAGATATATATGTCCCGATTTTATGATCAAATAGAAACTCTATCGAGTTTTACCCTCTTGTTTGAAAATTATTCGTAATCTTTCAATCCTTATCAGAAATCGATTTTCGACATCCAAATCCTGTCATGTTTCTTCAAAACATAGTGTTATACAAATAGAACACCATCCAGAACCATTTGAGCCAAAAATAGCTACCCCGGACAGCCACCATCGCCAGCCCACTGGTGCCGCTGCACGTCGCGCCTTGTTGCGGCTTTTGGCACCTCCTCCGGTGTCCATTTTTGCCTTGGTTTTTTTTCTAAAAAATAGCTTACAAAATATACTATTTTTCTGTTCAAAAAAATTTCAAAAATAGCCCCAAAAACTAGCATCTTAATACCCCAAAATAGGCTGCTGCCGCTGTCGGTGCCGTTGTTATTTCTGCTTCATTATGTGGTTGTTTTGGTTCCGATTTTCTACTATTTTTCACACTGATATGCTTCTAAAATATTGCTGGAAAAATGGCCCGAAAATAATCCCGAAAAACCATCGAAACAGCCCCGAAGGGCCGCCGCTGGAGCAGCCTGTTTGAGCTGCCATTTGCGGCTATTTTTCTCACCTATTTGGATTATTTTCTAGCCATGTTTTACTTCTGTTTTGTGCCTAAAAATTGTTCAAAATCATTCCCAAAAAATCCCACAAAAACCACCAAAAACAACTCAAACTGCCGGCGAGACTGTTTTGTGCCAATTTTTTTGTACTTTTTAGATCTGTTTTGCTGCTATTTTTTATGCTTAAAACCTGTAGTAAACTTGCTGAAAAACCTTTCACAAAATTGTGAAAAAACCACTGCAATCCGTGGCCCGAAGATCCCAAAACGATCGCCGGTGCCGCCGGTTATGCCGCCGCCTGTTCTTCGTATTCTTAGATCTTCGAACCTATTCTTACATATATCAAACAATATCTAAAGAATATGAAAAGCTTTTACATCGAAACCTATGTCCTATTAAGGCTCACAATCGATTTAAAAAGTTTAAAACTGTCACGATCAATTCTCGTGATTAAAGCCAATAATAATCATCATTCAACAATTCAATTAAACATGAATAAAATAATGATAATAAAATCGAGATTAGAATTCTTACAAAACAAAATTAGTACAGTTCTAAAGCTACTCGATCCCTCAATTAAATCATATTCATAAATTAAAACGGCTCTAATACTAATTGTTGAAGGTAATACTGCTAAAATCATTAATTTGAATATGATTTCTTTGATAAAAAAAACTGGACGAGCAATAGCCAAAATCGGCTCCAGATTAAAAAAAATTCTTTTGATATCGAACAATCAAAATAAAATTCGTACTCCCACAATTAGTTTAGATTATACCTTTCGATATCTAGTAGAATGATATAGGTTACTGTAACAACTACGAATCCAAAGATCTCCAAGTTGATGCTCCGATCAAGCCTTCTATTGTATTCCCGATGCGAGTCACGAATGTAGGGTGACCTACGATCTATCGTGATCTTGAACCTGCTAATCTAACCTCTTAGGATTTACATGAAAATTCTAATTCACAAAGTCTGGAATGTAGATGTGGGCTAGGGTTAGTATAATCGCATATATATAGGATTATAGGAGGACCTATGGAGTAAATATGACTTAGGTTTCTAATGTAATTACGAAAACCCATCTATTCCTGAGGAAATTTCATAAAAACATAAATTACAATTCATATCATTAAAGAATCATAATTGCACTCCCAGCCACATTTTTAAGAATTTACATCATTTGGATAAAATCTCCACAGTTCAACTCTCATAAACGGTAAATATGTATTCTCATACATGAAGAAATATATCACCTCAAGGCGTACAAAATCAGCCTTTTGAAACAGGCGTCACATGCAAAAGTACATGTCAAAATAGGAAAACTACAACTAGCCCTTTGCCACCACAGGAATCTAGGCCAACTCCTCATGCTCACTTGAAAGGGTTTTATAGCAAAATCCCACACCGTGAGACGAAACCCAATAGAAAATAGATAGTAAAACTATAAAGCAGACTATGCAATCATAAGCATACGGGCTCAACCATAGGAGCCAAAAAGGTTTTCCTTCTAAAAAACTACAAGTTTTTCGTCAAACTAACATGAGTCTCAAAAATGTTTTATTTCATAAAATTTCACATTTTTCATCCTTCAAACTATGCATATCATCCTAACAGATATCATGCCACAGTTAAGGAAAAGCTATAAATAAACAGTAAGCTCCACTCAAGCCACACAGCCGAGGAGAAAGATAAAATATAATCCTACGTACCGACTCTGCTGCACAGACAAAGGTAACAACTATAGACTCATGTCCATTATCCTAGTCCTGAATCACTTAAGGTCTGCTAGATAATGACAAATTCTACACGGAGCTACAACAATAAAGCCACTCACGGGGCAACATACTTCTTTACGAATTTTCACGACCGTTGGACGAAGCTAACTAAACCACGTTTACGGGGATTAACCCGAGGGACCGTAGCGAACCCACTCTGTGCACATTTTTGGACTTCCACCAAGGAGCAATAGAAGCCCGTCTCAAAACCACGCACTGTCATGATACATCTATGAAAATATTTAAAAACCCACCATAGCTCGACTACGAAAACCCGCAAAATAGTTTATATAGCACATGTATAAAAAGAGATCCAATCCATCAAAATGGAGATCAACAACAATTTTCAACAAAATGTTTAAGAGTTGAGACTCAACCCCACGAGTTAACTTCAAACCTCCAAAAAGCCATTTTTCACCATTTTCAAAAAACAACACGTTTTCAAACCTCATTTTGAAAACTACGGATACCACATACCCGAAACATGTATACAACCAAGAAAAGGCGTAAAAATCTACTTTTATCCAAAACTAAGGTTTACACATGAAAATCACATTTGATGTATTTTTTACCTAGTGAAAACACATATAATCATACATATCACCCTTATAAGACAATAGGGTCTAGAATTCTACCTCGGAGAGTCAAGAACTCGACGTCTCAAAACTGAACGGCATCAGAACGAGAATCTAATCAGATGGATGCGAAGCCCTTGGCCCCGATAGCAAGGATCCACAAAGGATCAAACGCAAAACCAAGCCTCGGGCCCTCAAAGCTAGAGAGAAGGCTGAGAAAAGGGAAAGAAAAAACTTTTTTCCAAACGTCACAGACCCTAGAATACTTATAGGCTCATTAAAAAGGCGGTCCATTCTACTGAATAGGCCACTTCAGTCGACTGATGGTGCACTGGAATCTTGAAAAGCTCGCCACTGCCACGATTCAATCGACCGAACCCCTAAGTTCAGTAGATCGAACCCAAAATTTTCGGTCCAGTCAACTACACCAAGCCCTCTAGTCGACTGAACTGGTGAGCAGTGTGCTTTTGACGCTGAAATAAGGTTTTTCGTCTAAACACAAGCCAAACAAGCCTCTACTAAACCCCAGAAAGCGTATAACACATTTATACATGCTGTTCTACAACTTTAAAATATAAACGCATCGAGGCTATTCATATACTGAAATAAACATGTTAAATATATAAACAACTCAAAATTCAAAGGTTCAGGGTCTCGCAGGGGATATAGACCCATGTAAGATCGCACCCTCTAATGAATTAAAACAACAAATATTAAATATACGCAAATCAATAATTATTTACGCATTAAAAGGATAAACACTATTAATAATAAACTTAAGTGTGAATTAATTTATATAGTTAGTATAAAATTAATTATCCCAAATGTCCCGTTCAATACACAAAAAGTGTACTAGCACAGAGAGTCGGAACAATAGACGATACT
>JAUMHN010401242.1:0-38650 GCA_032360265.1 Heliamphora ciliata
TAAACTTGTCTCATGTGTATAAAAGTTTCACTATTGGAGGGAAAAGGGAAGGGAGTTGAGGATAAGTTTTGTGTATATAATTATCAACTCTTTCAATCATAAAAAGTTTCAAGCAGTGCTAGTGCAGACAAAACCTGTGGCCATCCATAAGAATCTAATATATATATATATATATATATATATAACAGTTAAGAATTAGCTGTATTCATTTAATCAAAGTTTCCTAAGGTAAGGATGTTTAGCACATTGTTGCTGAACCTGTAAAGGAGTTATCACTAAGCATTCCAATCCCATATAGATAAAGTGACCTTGTGTCATTTTTTTTCATAATTATTCCTCCTATAGCATTTTCATTATGTTAGCGTTGGAGTTTTTACTAAGCATTCCAATCCCATATAGATAAACTCTGAAAGGCGTTAGGCTATGTTTCTATTCCCATATTTTGCCACATTTAAACTAGAGCAGGTTCTAGGGAGGGAAATATATCCGTAGCGGTGTAGTCTTACATCCATATTTGGATAGAGTGTTTCTATTACTCAAACTCGTACGGCTAGAACTTTAAGTACTTTTGTGCCGACCGACCCGTTCTTTATTATTTTCATTAAAATTCATTTTTTATAAATGAATAATTTGATCAATTTTTCATGTACAAATAATAAATATTCATTTCTTTATACTAGTAGTTTTATGCAATGTTTCTTTTTTAAACTTGTTATGTTGATGTGTTTGTATCGTGTCATTATTCAACGTTCTTAGTCATGGTTCTTAGAATTTTAGTTTTGACACTTGAATTGTGAATGTGGATATCATAGTAAGATTAATGATTCTAGGAATAAGGTTAGTGATTTTAGTCTGTTAATACTTTTACAAGTGATTTTGAATGACGAGAATGATTCAACCGTTCAAAATCAGGCTTGTTTGAGTATTTTGCGTTGAATATCATAAAGGAGTGGCAACTTGGAATAAATCATCTTAAAAGCTATATTGAGGCATGGTCTCATGATAAGTAAGAAGCTCTATTTATATATTAATTCTCTTTTAGATTAGTTTATTTTACTTCAAATTTATGTCAATGTTATCGGTTTTATGTTCCTTCTACTCAACAAGGCTTGAGAACACTGATTTTTTATTTTCATGCTTCCAGAATTTATCCAATGCTATAGCTACTTCTTGCATTAGCCTTCAAATAAGAACATTCCTTTTAATGTTCTCAACCCTGGTTGCGGGAAAAGAATCTTCTTGTTCCCTCAGGTAAATTATTGGCCTTGTTTTATGATTTTTAGTGATGAAGGATTATATACTTAGGTATACTATGAGATGGTATATTTGTAATCTTAGTTAATAATTGAGATGTTTTACAATTTTTGTAGTAGTGTCTATTTAGTTTTGTTTGCATATATTTATATTTTTTTGTATAATAGATATTGTTTTGGTAGGAGGTCAGTTATGCTTGTTGACATGGGAGGTTTTCAAAATATAAAGCAAACAAGTCAAAGTGGTTTGCAAGCAAAAATGCTAGTAAGTTGTGCAAAAATCTTTTAAAGTTATTTTCTCTTGCATATTCCTTTTCTTAGTTAATATTCTTTACTTGTTTGTTTTCGTTATGTTTAATTTTTATTATAATTTCTATAATTACATATAGAATGTTGCAAATGAAATTTATGAAAAAGTGCTATCTGAATAAAGTGAGACCTTTTTTTTTTTTTTTTGTAATTTGTAACAGGTTACTCGGTGGAAGATGGCATTATTTGTTTGAAGTAATCAAGTTATTTTACTGAGTGGCGTAGTTATAAGTTTGTAATTGATTTAACATTTGTAATGTTTTTAATTTTTTCAGTATTAGTGGATAATATTTATGATTTTATATTCTTGATGAATGCGATTGATTGTAATTTATTTGTCGGATGTTATTTATGAATTAGAAGGGTTTTACATTATTTAAATGTGATTTTTAATATTTTATTGTAATTTAATAGATTTAGATGTTTGGATATTTTTGTTTCGGACAGAAAATTAGAAACATTTATTATTTATTAATTTTAAATAGTTATTTGTGACTTTTTTCGTTGCAAATAACTATTTTTTTTTAAAAAATTTGGAAGAGTATTTGAGATGGCAAAGTGGCCGACACAAAACATATTTGAGACGGCAATTTACTGACGCAAAAAGTGTTGTTTTTGCGATGGTATTAGAAGTCGCCGCAAAAAAAATCATTTTTGCTGACGCAAATTTATTTGAGACGGTAATTTTCGACGCAAATAATTTTTGGCGACCCCAGTATCTACTACCCCATTTACCGACGCAAAGCCGACGCAAATACTCTTTTGCGACGGTTAATTGACCTTTTGCGACGGAATGCTCCCGACGCAAGAGCACCTTTTTTAGTAGTGTATGATCGAATAAAAACTCTCGTGAGTTTCAAATTCCTGTTAAAGATGAACTGTATCAATCTTCGTTCCTGTGAGTTTGCTGTATCCTGATTGCATTAGGCTTTCTAGATACATTTTGATATACTCATATATCATATCACGGTCTTCAAATATATCAAAAAAGCGATTAAAACAGCCTGGGAGAAGTTAGAGCACTGCTTGCCACCAACAACCGTCGCTGGTCCCGCCGCTCCATCGCTTCAGGCGGCTTTTACCATCTCCTCCGTGCTCTGTTTTCGACGCTTTTTATACCGAAAAATAGCTCTCAAAAAGTAAAAAATTTTTGTCAAAAAACTAGTTCAAAAATTACTCGAAAAATTGTCGAAAAAACTGCTCGAAACAGCCGTCGCAGCCCTGTTGCGCCGCTGCCTCAAATAGCCCATTGTTTGGGCATTTTTCGATGGTCTTTTTGTGCCCATTTTTTTTTGGAAAAATAGCTTAAATATCTTGCCACTTGTTGCTTCGAAGAATATCTCGAAAAACCCCGAAAACAGGCTGCTGGTTTTTATGCACTATTTGGCCCAATTTTCTAATGATATTTGGACAGTGTTTTAAGGTATGTTTGCTGCTATTTTATGCATAAAAAACTACTTAAAAAATAGTCCAAAAAATGATCAGAAAAAAACATCAAAATCGTTGCCAAATCGCCGTCGGCAAAGCCGCCGGTGGTGGGCTATTTTTGCTATTTTTCTTGCTATTTTTGGCTTATTTTAATTGCTATTTTTAATGCATAAATACTGTAAAAACTCATCGAAAAAAATTGTTTAAAAATATTAAAAACTTACTATGATCCTTGGCTCGTAAAAACCTGAAACAACCGCTGGTGTCGCTGCCTGTTCTTCGTATTCTTAGATATTCAACCTGTTTCTAAATAATCTAAACAAATATTTAAAAATACAAAACTAGCTATTACATCGACCCTATGTCTTGAAGGCTCAAATTCAATCTATCACAATCAACCCTCGTGGTTAAAAAAAATAATTATCATTCAAATCATTCAATCAAATATGAAGTAAATGACGATCATAAAATCGGGATTAGAACACCTACAAAAATAAGTTAGCACAGTTCTAAAATTACCCGACCTCGATAAACCATAAATAAAAAACAAAACGGCTCTGATACTGTGAGACCCTAACTCGTTTTCTTTTTTGGCGTTTTTCGACGCGCGTTTAGCGTTTTTGCTTTAGCATGTTTAAATGTTTTTTATGCATGATCGGGGTAAGATATACATGCGGGGCAGGTTCCCGGGGCCGTGGGATGTTACGGTGCGAATTTCAAAAATTTTAAAAAAAAAGATATTTTGGAGGCCTATAAATATCAGGAGTTAAATATTTTTAAAATATATTTTCAAAACTTCTCTAGTAAGTTTTCTCCTTTTTCTCTTTGCCTTCTCTCTATGTTCTTGGGGGACCAGGGCTCGATTTTCGACGATCAGACTGCCGATCCTTGTTATTGACACGGTGGGCTACGCGTTCATCCAGACAAAATTTCATTCCAGCGAGGCTTGATTTTACATGTGGTTTGAGGCATCTAGTTTTTAACTCACTGAGATAGAATTTTAAACCCTACAACTGTATAAGGGTGCTACGTGTAATCGTGTGTGTTTTTAACGGTTAGATTGCTGTAGATCTGAGTTTGTTTCAAAGTTGGGTTTTTGGGCTAAAAATCATCTTTTAGCGATTTCGGTGGATGGAATCGGGTATCGGGTGTTTCTTTCGTGGTTTTGAGGTTAGGCTTGGGCGTGTGTATGTCCGAGGGTGTTGGTGGGAGTTTGGAGGCTTTGATTCGAGGCTTGGAGGTTGAAACCGTAGCTTAAAAACGATTTCTAGGCTTAGTCAGTCGACTGAACTCATAGGTTTAGTCGACTAGATCATAGTTCTTGGGGTTCAGTCGACTGGACCATGAGGGTTAGTTGACTGAACCGTGTGTTTTGGATGTCCTGGGCTTTTCCAGTGTCTTTTTCATTCGACTGGGGGTTGGGTCCAGTCGACTGAAGTTCTGGACTGTTGGTTTTGTGGTTTTGGTTGGGTCCTTGGGTTTTCAATTGGTTTTCAATGGTATTCAGTTGATTGATTATGGGGTTAGTCAATTGAAGTACTGTTGGATGCCTTTTGGGGTTCGGTTGGTCGGGTTATGGCTTTGAGAGTCGTGTCATGGCTTCGGATGTTCATTTAGGTGTCGTCCTCGGGGATGACGGGCATAGTTGGATGCGTTGTTGGGGCACGGTTGTGTGCGTGCTGGTTACGTGCGGGACATATGGGTCCGTGGTTCAGTTTACAGGCGGGTTTGGTGAGAACCGTTCTGTGGGTGGTTCAGGTGTTGGCCTCCGAGTTAGACGTTGGTTATCCCGGTGTGTGGACGGGTCCCGGTGTGTGGACGGGTCGTTCGGTTAAATGGATGTCGATTTGTTTTGATGGGTGGCATCGCGTTGTATTGCTATACATGATTATGTGCGGTTGTAACTGTTTATTTATGTACGAATTATGTAAGTGGATTACATGGTTTTGGTATCGTTACGTGTACCGTGGTTATATGATCTAAAACTCAAAAGTTTTATAGGCATGGTTATGTGGAATATGAAGAACGGATGCATGTGATGCATGTTGCATGGATTGCAAGTATTATGTGAGTCGCATGTGTAGCATGTGACGTGGTTTATAAAATATAGTGATAGTACGTGGCTTTATGTATTTAAACCCTAGTTTAGTATGCATGTGGTGATTCGGTGTTATCCCGAAGTTTTTGGTGTTATCCCGTAATGTTCAGTTTTATCCTGTAATATGTGGTCTTATCCCATGGTATGCGGTTTCATCTCGTGGCTTATGGTAAGGTTTGCGGTTTTATCCCGCAGTTTAGGCATGTGTTGAGATGCCTGTCTATACGTAGATTTGTATCTGTATTACATATGTGGGGAGGATTTTGATTCCTCGGTGAAAGTCCATAAAGATATGCATATGAGGGTGGATGATGGTCCTACGGTGAAAGTTCGTGAAGATGTGTGTTGCACAGGTTGCGTGCGTTGTGTGTGTTGCATGGGTTCTATGCGTTGCATAGACGAGAGCTGTGGTCCTTCGGTGGAAGTTTGAGAAGTTACATAGATTGCATGAACTGCATTGTGGGACGGATAGACCAGTTTTCAAACTATTTTAAGAGTCGTGTGAATCGCGATCTAAAAACCCTTTTTCAACTGTTTTCAAGGCTCCTGTGAGTGAGTCAAAAGATGGTTTATATCCTTGCTTTCCCGTTTGCATGTGAAAATTGTTTAAAGGCTTGAAAGGGAGTTTAAAACTACACCTCGTTTTCCTAGCATGTTTCTCTTATACTGCATGCCTGTTTAGTTTTTACTGAGCCTTGGCTCACAGTGTGGGATTTATTTTTCTTTAGGTATCGGTCACGTAGGTTGAACTGGAGTTGCTAGAGGGGTGAAAGAGCTATAGTATTCCTTTATGTTCTTTCTATTACATGTATGTTGTAACATATTTTCCCGGTGTTAGAACCGTATAATGTATGCCGTTTGGTGAATATATACAACGCATGTATGGTTTATATTGAGAGTGTATTCTCGGGTTGGTTATTTGTGGGTGTTTCACGTGACCCGGAGTTTGGGGCGTGATAGATGGTATAAGAGCTCTAGATTCGAATACCTAAGAGCCGTGGAAAGAGAGTGTATCCCGTGTGAGGTTGATTGCGCGTGCTTGATTGTATGTGTTTAGATGTTTTGATAACATGAGCGTGTCATCATGTTAGATACATGAATGATGTGTATATGTGAGCATGGGGGGTTGAATCTTTGGAGTGATAGTCCTGCCTTTGGACGTTTGGATTAACAAACATGGGAGTCAAGTTAGAAATGCATTTAGTTGACGTGATTTCTAGCAGGGAATCTGAGTAGGTTATTCAGATTGACGTGTCATTCTTGTTGGTTCTCCTCGGTATGTGGGGTTTTGTTTAGCATGAACCTGTACTTATGTGTTAGCATGCTTATGTGATTTATGCTATGTGCTGCATCTCATGTTCTGTCTTTTTCATATAGACACGATGTCTACGAGACGAGGGCGAGGCCGTGGCCGTGGTGTTAGCCAAGGGGATGTTCCTATCCCTGATACTGGGGATGCAAATGCTCCCTGGGACCGATGGATTCGACCGAGTTGTTGCGTGTACTGGCAGGGTTCTATCTAGCAGTTGGTTAGAGGTGAGATTGTTAGGGAGAGAGAGGGAGTACCTGAGGCGAGGGCTGCAGTAGCGATGCGGGAGTTCAGGCGCATGGATCCGCCTACCATCGCTGGAGATCCTGATCCTATTGTAGCGACAGAGTGGTTGGAGTTGGTGACTCAGATCCTGGACACATTGCAGATTGAGGAGGACGAGTTACAGGTTTCTTTTGTTACTTTCCAGTTGAGGGGTGCTGCTCATGCGTGGTGAAAGTATGCCAGGACCATTATGGGGGTCACATGGGCAGCCTTTACTGGAGTGTTTCTGGAGAAATACCTTCTGGCTTCGAAGAGGGACTTGTACAGGGAGGAGTTCTACACTCTTACCCAGGGGACCATGGACGTCATGCAGTACAAGGCCAAGTTTACGAGCTTGTCCCAGTTTGCATCAGAGTTGGTGAGCACAGACGAGCTACGTTCAATGAGATTTGAGCGGGGCTTGTGGCTGGCGATCAGGGAGCGTGTGGTTGCGATGGGACTTCGTGTATTCATAGAGCTGGTGGACGCAGCAGCGAGGGTGGAGAACACTATAACTGAGATCCGAGCTTCCAAGGAGGCTAGGATACTTTAGGGTGGGACAGAGGCGCAGACAGGTAGGCGTTCTAGCAAGAGGTAAAGGTCCTTTGGTCCAAGCTTTCATCCATCTGGACCACAATAGTTCTCTACACCAGCACCATCAGTGGCTTCGTCGGGGAGGCCAGAGCAGAGGTAGGTTAGATGTTATTGATATGGACAACCGGGGCATCGTGTGCTAGATTGCCTACAGCCGAGGCAGTACCCAGATTCACATTTGAGGTAGTCTCAGAGTTCCATACCAGATCAGTTGTAGGGGATGGAGCTGCCGATTTATTATAGATGTGGTCAGACGGGACATATTCGCAAGATATGTCCCTAGAGAGAGGATACGCCAAGTACAGTAGGCACACCAGAGGGTTTGTATGTGCAGGAGCAATAGCAGTATCCTGTGGTTCATACTTCCCGAGTGACGGATAGGGGAACTTTAGTTCAGTCGGTGCGACAGCCGACAGTGCCGAGTTATGGTAGCCAGGGCAGAGCGACATTACCCCGAGCATATTTCCTCATAGCTCCTAGTTCTTCCAGGGCACCGATTGTGCCGGATGATGCAGATATGCCTTTAGCGAGCAGAGGTACTTTATGAATCTACAGGCTTTGGGTCAGTTTCCTTGTTGCATCTGTTTGGGAGTTGGTGATGGATTCCGTGGGTGGTGTGCTGTGTTGAGGTAGTGGCTGGTACGGATGTGAGGTTGGGGTGAGTTGTAGATCTCGATTCATTGAGATAGTTGGCCATTGTTTAGGATACCTGACCTTGGTTGACTATATCCTAGGAATGGTTTGGCTGGCCATCTCGTATGCCTGTGTCGATTGCGATCAATGGTTTGTTGTTTGACCTTGAGTTGAATTTCGGGGACGAAATTCCTTTAAGGGGGGTAGAGTTGTGAGATCTTGACCCGTTTTCTTTTTCGGTATTTTTTGACGCGTGTTTAGCGTTTTTGCTTTTGCATGTTTAAATATTTTTGATGCATGATCGGTGTAAGATATGCATGCGGGGTAGGTTCACGGGACTGTGGGATGTTACGGTGCAAATTTCAAAAAATTTTAAAAAAAAAAATATTTTGGAGACCTATAAATATCTAGAGTTAGATATTTTTAAAACTTCTCCAGTATGTTTTTTCTTTTTTCTCTCTATCTTCTCTCTAAGTTCTCGAGGGCCCGGGGATCGATTTTTGACGATCAGACTATCGATCTTTGTTATTGGCACGGTGGGCTACGCGTTCATCTGGGTAGAATTTTATTTCGGCGAGGCACAATTTTGCACGTGGTTTGAGACGTCAAGTTTTTAACTCACCGATGTAGGATTCTAGACCCTATTGCTGTATAAGGGTGCTATGTGTAATCGTGTGTGTTTTTAACGGTTAAATTGTTGTAGATTTGAGTTTGTTTCAAAGTTGGGTTTTTAGGCTAAAAATCGTGTTTCAGTGATATCAGTGGATGGAATCGGGTATCGGGTGCTTCTTTCGTGGCTTTGAGGTTAGGCTTGGGCGTGTGTATGTTCGATGGTGTTGGATGGGAGTTTGGAGGCTTCGATTCGAGCCTTGAAGGATGAAATCGTAGCTTAAAAATGGTTTCTGGGCTTGGTCTGTCGACTGAACTCATAGGTTCAATCGACTGGATCATAGTTCTTGGGGTTCAGTCGACTGGACCATTAGGGTCAGTCGACTGAACTGTGTGTTTTGGGCGTTCTGGGCTTTTTTAGTGTGTTTTTCAGTCGACTGGGGGTTGGGTCTAGTCGATTGAAGTTCTAGGCTGTTGGTTTTGTGTTTTGGTTTGGTCCTTGGGTTTCCAATTTATTTTCAATGGTATTCGGTTGATTGATTATGGGGTTAGTCAATTGAAATATTGTTGGATGCCTTTTGGGGTTCAATTGGTTGGGTTATGGCTTTGGGAGTCGCGTCGTGGCTTTGGGTGTTCGTTTAGGTGTCGTGCTCGGGGATGACGGGCATGGTTAGATGCGGGTTGTTGGGGCACGGTTGTGTGCGGGACGTTTGGGTCCGTGGTTCGGTTTACAGGCGGGTTTGGTGAGAACCACTCTGTGGGAGGTTCAGGTGTTGGCCTCTGGGTTAGACGTTGGTTGTCCCGGTGTGTGGACGGGTCTCGGTGTGTGGACGGATCGTTCGATTAAATGGATGTCGATTTGTTTTGACGGGTGGCGTCGTGATGTATTACTATACATGGTTATGTGCATTTATAACTGTTTATTTATGTACGTATTATGTAAGTGGATTACAAGGTTTTGGTATCGTTACGTATACCGTGGTTGCATGCTCTAAAACTCAGAAGTTTTATAGGTATAGTGATGTGGAATATGAGAAATGGATGCATGTGATGCATGTTGCACGGATTACAAGTATTATGTGAGTCGCGTGTATAGCATGTGACGTGGTTTGTGAAACGTAGTGATAGTACGTGAATTTGTGCATTTAAACCCTGGTTTAGTATGCATATGGTGATTCGGTATTATCCGGTAGTTTTCGGTGTTAACTCGTAATGTTCAGTTTTATCCTGTAATATGCGGTTTTATCCTATGGTATAATCTGTGGTCGACGGTTTCATCCCATGGCTTATGGTAAGGTTTGTGGTTTTATCCCGTGGTTGAGGCATGTGTTGAGATGCCTGTCTATACGTAGATTTGTATCTGTATTGCACATGTGGGGCGAATTTTGGTCCCTTGGTGAAAGTCCGTAAAGATATGCATATGAGGGCGGATGATGGTCCTACGGTGAAAGTCCGTGAAGATGTGTGTTGCACGGGTTGCGTGCGTTGTGTGTGTTGCACGGGTTGCGTGCGTTGTGTGTGTTGCACGGGTTATGTGCGTTGCATAGACGAGGGGTGTGGTCCTTCGGTGGAAGTTCAAGAAGTTACATGGATTGCATGAACTGCATTGTGGGAGGGATAGACCAGTTTTTAAATTGTTTTAAGAGTCGTGTGAATCGCGATCTAAAAATCCTTTTTCAACTGTTTTCAAGGCTCCTGTGAGTGAGTCAAATGATGGTTTATATCCTCGCTTTCCCGTTTGCATGTGAAAATTGTTATAAAGGCTTGAAAGAGAGTATAAAACTGCACCTCGTTTTTCTAGCATGTTTAGCTTATACTGCATGCCTGTCTAGTTTCTGCTGAGCCTTGGCTAACGGTGTGGGATTTGTTTTTCTTTAGGTACGGGTCACGCATGTTGATCCGGAGTTGCTGGAGGGGTGGAAGAGCTGTAGTCTTCCTTTATGTTCTTTATGTTACATGTATGTTGTAACATGTTTTTTCGGTGTTGGAGCCGTGTAATTTATGCCGTTTGGCGATTATATACAATGTATGTATGATTTATATTGAGAGTGTATTCTCGGGTTAGTTGTTTATGGGTGTTTTACGTGATCCAGAGTTTGGGGCGTGACAGATACCAATTGTTCGAGGCAAAACTGCCAAGATCATTATTTTTGTAAACGATATTCGGTAAAAAAATAACTGGATAGGCAAACGCCTAAAGGGGCTTCAGATAAAACTTTTGACATCGAATAGTCAAAAGAAAACCTGTGCAATCAAAGTTAATTTAGAAGAATATCTTTTTACCGGTTGATTCTTTAACTATGAGTTTGATTTCGAGTTGAAGCTCCCGTAAGATCTTCTACTGTATTCCCTTATGCGATTTTTGGATATAGTGTGGGCTATAATACTTCGAGAACTCGTACCGGTAGAACCTGGACAGTTTTAGTCTTGAAGACATGTTATGAATTTGGTTCAGCCTACCCGCATATTTATAGGGTTACAGCAAGAACCTGTCGAGTAATTATGACTAAGACTTCAAGTGGAACATAGATACCCATCAGCAATTTTCGCAATTAAGCAAACTTCATAGCGGTATCTGTAATTATGAAACCTTGCAGCGGTTTTTGTAATTTTCATAAAACACAGAATTACAGTTCACACCACTAAACAATTATAATTGCACTCTAAGCCATAATCTCAAGACCTTCTTACATTGAGCTCCTGTTATTAAATACTTAATATTTCTCCCCACGTTAAGATTCTCGATACTCGCCAATTAAATTCAATTACTGATAATTTAATTTAATCGGTATCTTAAATTTCTTAAACTTTTCCGCTTAACTTATTTGATCGCCGGATAATTAAATCCACCTGTAGGGTTTGACCCGGTCAAAACTTATAAGCTTCCTTAAGTGGGTATCGTCAATCCCGATCTTTTGAGATGTGAATTCTGTCAAAAATTAATATTCACCACATAAATAATACCGTTATCCAACTCACCAGGAATAAAGACCCATAAAAGATCACACCCTTTAATGAATCAAAACAACAAAAATTAATTATACGTATATCAATAATTATTTCAAAATTAAGAGCATAAGCACTATTCATAATAACTTTGGAGTGTGGATTAATTTATATGGTCAGTATAAAATTAATTACCCAAATGTCCTGTTCAATACACAGTGTACTAGTACAAAGAATCAGAACAATAGACGATACTATTATTTGTTCCCAGTAACTAAGATTGGCCTACTAAAACTCTGTGTTACAGTCGTACCGATGGTATGTCAATTTCCATCTAAACTGTTATCAAATAACTTATATTCTGCAAGAACTTAAAATCTGATATTCTGTGTATAAGCCGTACTCTACACACCAGATTAAATACTGTACAGAATATTGGACATTTATGTATAATATTAAAGAAATGATATACATACATTGCTGGCTAAGATTCTCATAAAATAGAAAATTAATTTTATTAAAATAAAATTAAATACTAAAAAATAATTTTTAGTATACCAACCCTAACAGTTTGTAAGCCCCTTTACCCTTTGAACATCTTTAAGTTATCCCGTTTGGGCTGTGGATGTTTCAAAACCCCTTTTTATCCCCTCTTATTTTTGAATGAATGCCCCCTTTTTGAGCTTAAGCCGGTCCCCGACATGACCTAAAATTGTTCTTAGCACTTCCGGTTCTCCTCATGACCTTAAATTGACTCACCGGTCCCCGACAAGACCTAAAACTGTCCCTAGGACTTTCGATCGTCCTTATGACCTAAAACTGACTCACTAGTCCCTGACACGACCTAAAACTGTCCTTAGCCTTTTCGGTCATCTTCATGACCTTAAACTGACCCACTGGTCCCCGACATGACCTAAAACTGTCCCTAGCACCTTTGGTCCTTCTCATGACCTTAAACTGACTCACTGATCCTCGACCTTAAACTAACTCACCAGTCCTCGACATGACCTAAAACTGTCCTTAGCACCTTTGGTCCTCCACATGACCTTAAATTGACTCACCGGTCCTCGACATGACCTAAAACTTTTTCTCGCACCTCTGGTCCTCCTCATGACCTTAAATTGACTCACCGGTCCCGACATGGCCTAAAACTATCCCTAGCCATCCCAGTCCTCCTCATGACCTTAAACTGACTCGCCGGTCCTCGCACGACCTTAAACTCGACCCCGTTTACTCGTTCGGTCCTTCTCATGACCTTAACTTGACCATTCGATCCTCACACGACCTAAAAGTTGCCCCTTTCATTCTTTGGTCTTTGTCACGACCCTATGTCTGTTTACACGTTAACATTTGCACCTGATCGCATCATATCATGTTTTCCATGCGTCATGATTAGTCTACTTGCATCATATGCATTGCCCTGCGAACTAAACCAGTTTAATCCCTTACAACAGAGGTACGTAGAAAGCTCGATGGACATTCGGGTTCGACCACACTTTTGTGCATGTTTTGTTTGTGCCTAAGATTAGCGGTTTGTTTGATCGATTCGTCTCTAGAGCATTGACATTCACTTGCACCGCGAGTTGCTGCAAGCTCTGTCAAAAAGGGGCAACTGTAGACACCCCAATCTGACCAAGCTGAATCTTAGGCACCAGCCTTGAATGCTCGGAGATGAAAGAATGAGAATCAAGCTCGGAGATCCTCATAAGCAAGCGAAAATACAAAAAAAACCATCACATAGCCCAAGTTGTGACCTTCATTTCTAACGGTCACCACAACTTGATTCTCACCGCCACATTTTGATCTTGGCTGCTACTTTACATGTAACGGCTGTGACATTTTGATTCTAGCCACAACATTTAGCTACCATAAAGGTAGTGGCCTGGACTACAAAAAGCATAAAGGTTATGGCCCGAACTATTAAAAAGCAAAAAGGTAATGGCTGTTACAATTACCACTTTTAGGACAGGTGGCAGCATCCCAAAGGAGGTCTGCCTTGCCCATTTTGCCTATAAATAGACGTTGTTTCCAAGCTAAAGAGAAGGAGAATAATTCCAAAACGCAATTACTTTGCCAAAATCCATTCTCACCCAATATCCTATACTTTCAAAGCCATTTTTGTGTTCTTGCTTGCCTTAGAGGAGTACCCAGAGCTTGTATTGGATCAGAGGCATCCCATTTTCATCCCGAGGAACCATTCGAGGTGGATATACACACGAGGTAACCATAGGAACCATGACTTTTCTCTAAACCCTCATTTTCTTCCTCTGAGGGTGTCGTGGGTGAGGTTTTCTTGATTTTATTAATTATTTAGCATCAATTTCAATACAAGTATTGTTTATTCTAATTTTCCTCCTTACAAACAGTGTTCTCATAACTTTCTGTTTCTATATTCGTTATTATTTTCGTTCTATTTCGGAACCCACAAGCACACTTAGCATAGTTGAAGTTCTCTGAGGTTCGCAGAAACTCATGGTCGTGTGGTTCCTTAAACCAATAATAACGGCCACAAGGAGTATATCCTAGCTGCCATCTTTTTGATCAGAAATAGTACTGGCCGTGAGGTTTTTATACCGAGTCGTCATTTTCAGACCTATACAAGGTACGACCGTGTGATTTATTTTCCTAGGCCGTGATATTCCTTTTAGGCTGAAGATGTAAGAAAAATGCTTTCAAAACCTCCTATTATTTATCCATAGCTCCATTTTCTTTTGTATATTTCTGTTTTGTCTCTTCTTTTCTGCAACATAACATGTTCTTTTAATAGCTGATAAACAGTGGATCTAGCTCAAAATAGGCGAGTTATGGTCTTTGTATTTCGTGCTTTCATTTTTTTATGCATTCTGTTGACCTACAACACGACGACCGCGACCTCTCTATGTCACGACTGTGTGTTTTGTGAGTCTAATAGTTTAGGCTGCTGTAGGGCTATAAAGATCGCTAGTTTTGTTTCTATAATTGTCATGGTCGCCACATTAGTTTGGCTACGTTCGTAAGGTTTTGTGAGGCCAGTACATGAGAAGTGTGTTTATCGTGCTCTATTACTCATTTTTGATATTATGTATGTTCTGTTTAGAGTTATTATTTGCATGAAGGATGAAGGATGAGGGATTTGGCCTAAAATTGACAGGCCATGGCCTCTGTCCTACTTATCCTACACATTTGGACCCCTTTTTGGCCTTCGCTTCACATTCATTCCCTTTTTGGAACCCTTAAAAGCACAGTCGTGACTTTGGTTTGTCACGGCTATGAGATTTTATTTATCATGTTTGTCGTGGTACCCCTATATTTGTCACGACCGCCAGCTGTGTGACCTTTTATGTAACAGCCGCAACATGTGTTGCTATGGCCGTGTGTTTTATGCATATCCAGTAGCTTGAAACAGTGTTTTAATCTTTTTTGTTTTGTTTTGTATAGCCTGTTTATAGTAAGTTAAAAACTGAAACTTTGCTGCATGTTCCTTAACTCTTTATTTGTTTATTTTCCTACTCACTTGCATGTTTTTCGCTTTGCTTTGCTTAAACTATACGTGTGACATATCTAGAAATAATAACCAAATCACATGACCCTGAGAAGCGTAGTTAGATTTTGCTTTGTTATTTGGTTTTGTTTGAACTCTCTTTAACCTCTCGTTCAGTATATGTTACCTTTAAAAAAGTTTATAATAAGAACCAACATTAACAAAGTAGAGGCCAACCTTACGGTTGGGTGAGAAGGGTGCCTAACACCTTTCCTTCTCGTACCTTAGCCCCTGAACCCTCTTTTTGTTGGAGGCAGAGTGCCGAGATCATTGATTTGTAAACAATTTTTTGAAAACATTAATCTGGATGGGCTATCGCCGAAATAGGCTCCAGATAAAATTTTTTTGATGTCAAATGATCAAAAATAAAATCCGTGCCATCACAGTTAATTCAGATGAATACTTTTTGGTCGATTCTTCAACTACGAACTTTGATTTCCCGAGTTGAAGCTCCGGTCAGACCTTCTACTGCATTTTCGATCCAATTCTCAAACGTAGTGTGAGATACAATCATTCGAGAACTAAAACCGACAGAACCTGGAGAACCTTAGTCTTGAAAGACAACTTATGATTTTGGTTTAGCCTATTCGCATATTTATAAGGCTACAGTAGGAACTTGTGGAGTAATTATGACATAGACTTCTAGTATAACCTAGATACCCATCCAGCAGTTTCCGCAAATATGCAAACCACTCAACGATTTCTGTAATTATGAAAACCTTGAAGTGGTTTCTGTAATTTTCATAAGACACTAAATTACAGTTCATACCACTAAAGAACTGTAACTGCACTCTTAGCTATACTCTTAAGATCAATTTGCATTGAGCTCTTGTTATTAAATGCTTAACTTATCTCTCTACGTTAAGATTTTTGATACCCGTCAATTAAATTTAATTATTGACAATTTAATTTAATCGACATCTTTAAAATTTCTTTAACCCTTTCGCTTAACTTATTTGACCGCCAGATAATTAAATACACCTGTATGGTTTTGCCCAATCAAAACTTACACGTTTCCTTAAGGAGGTATCGTCAATCAAACAATCGAGATGTAGATTCTGTCAATAATTAATATTTATCATATAATTAATACCACTTTCTAACTCATCGAGACTATAGACCCATAAAAGATCGCACTCTTTAATGAATCAAAATAACAAATATTAAATATACGCAAATAACAATTATTTAGGGATTAAGAGCATAAGCACTCATAATAACCATGGGGTGTGAATTAATTTATATAGTTAGTATAAAATTAATTACCCCAATGTGGTCCTGTTTCATACACATAAAATGTACTAGTACAGCGAGTCGAAACAATGGACGACGCTATTATCTATTCCCCGTAACCAAGACAGACATACTAAAACTCTGTACTATAGTCATACCGATGGTTTGTTCATTTCCATCTAAACTATGAACAAAAACTTATATTCGGACAGAACATATAATCTGGTCCTCTGTGTGCAAGCCGTACTCTATACACCAGATTAAATACTGTACAGAATAAAGGACAACCATGCATAACATTAAGGAAATGATATTGCATAGATTGCTCATTAAGATTATCTTAAAATAAAAAAATAATTTTATTAAAATAAAATAAAATACTAAAACTAAATAAAATCTATGATTTTTAGTATACAATCTTGACAATCTCCCACTTATACTCAAAATTATACTGCCATACATCTGACTCCAATGCCCTTTGCATGACTATCAAAAGTCTTAGTAGGTAGGCTCTTTGTAAAAGGATTTGCAAGATTGTCCCCTGATGCAATCTTGGTCACAGGAACATCACATCTCTGTACAATTTCTCGTATCAGGTGATACTTACGCTCAATGTATTTTCCTTTCTTATGGATTTTTGGTTCCTTCGAGTTTGCAACCGCTCTGCTATTATCACAATAAAGTGTAATAGCCGATTGAACTAGAGGTACCACATCTAGATCCAATAGGAAGTTCCTGAGCCAAACGGCCTCCTTGGCTACTTTAGAAGTTACCACGTACTCGGCCTTCATGGTGGAATTAGTAATGCAGGATTACTTGATACTCCTCTGACTAACAGCTCCTCCACCTAAGGTAAACACATATCCTGAGGTAGACTTACGAAAATCTTTATCTGATTAGAAATCCGAGTCTGTGTACCCTAAAGGTACTAGACTGTTTGTCTAGTAAACTAACATATAATCCTTAGTTCTTTTCAGGTACTTGATTATATTCTTTACCGCAGTCCAATGCTCCTACCCTAAGTTAGATTGATATCTGCTAACCATGCCAATGGCAAAGCAAATGTCAGGCCTAGTGGAAAACATAGCATATATTAGGTTTCCTACTGCCGAAGCATAAGAAATCGCCTTCATCTTCTTTATCTCATCAGGTGTCTTAGGACACTAATCCTTGGATAGAGTGATTCTATGCCTAAAAGGAAAAAACTATTTCTTAGAATCCTGCATGCTAAAACGAGCAAGAATATCATCGATATACTTTACTTGTGATAAGTCCAACATCCTTTATTTTTGATCTCGTAAAAGCTTGATCCCGAGGATGTGACTGCCTTCTCCCAATTCTTTCATATCAAACTGTCCAGATAACTATACTTTTACCGAAGATAACACCACCACATCATTTTCGATGAGTAAGATATCATCTACATTAAGTACTAAAAAGACTATCACTCTTTCATCACGCTTCTTGTACGCACAAGACTTATCTGGACTTTGATTAAAATCATAAGACTTTATGGCTGGATCAAACCAATTATTCCAAGATCTTGATGCCGGCTTAAGTTTATAAATAGATCTTTTAAGCTTGCACAACATATGCTCATGTCCCTTTGCTATGAAATCATCTGGTTGTACCATATAGATACACTCGTCAAGACTTTCATTAAGGAAAGCTGTCTTGACATCCATTTGTCAAATTTCGTAATCGAAATGAGCCGCAATGGGTAAGAGAATCCGATAGACTAAAGCATAACTACCAACGAAAGGGTTTCCTCATAATTGATTCCTTTTTTCTAAATGAACCCTTTTGCAACAAGCGTAGCTTTGAAGGTTTCAACCTTCCTGTCTGCTCCTCTCTTCCTCTTATAGATCCACTTACATCTAATGGGTTTTATGCCTTTAGGTAGTTCTACAAGTTTCCAGACCTGATTAGAATACGTAGATTTCATCTCTGAATTCATAGCCTTTTGCTAAAGATCTGCGTCTTTATCTTGGAGTGCTTCATTGTAGTTACAGGGTTTGGTACCCTGTTCTGCTAGGATCCTGTCAAAAGACTCTCCCAAGAACATATACTAATTAGGTTGATGAACAACTCTCCTACTATGACGAGGCACTACCTATGTCTATGTATTAGCAGTAACATGCTGCGCAGAATTTGATCTCTGTGCACTATTACCCACATGCTCGTCAGGCATGTTAATGGTAGTACTCTGATCATGATCTTCACGTGTCCCTATAATCCTCCAACTATGACAAGGCAATGGGATATCAGTGACTTGTGATTCCCCTTCCGTCCTACTGGTATTTTCTCTCAATCATTCCAGAATAATTTTACTTTTGGGCCTGTGGTCTATAATATAATTCTTTTCCAATAATCAGGAATTGGTGCTAACAATGACCTTCTGATCCTTAAGATTATAAAATAGACCACCCTTCATTCCGTTGGGATACCTCACAAAGAAACAGACTTCTATCCTTGGTTCTGACTTACCTACGTTCCCTTTCAGTACATGTGTTAGACACCCCCAAATCTGAATATGTCTCAGAGTAGGCTTACACCCGGTCCACAATTCTGTAGGAGTAAAAGGTATTGACTTAGAAGGTTCCAAGTTCAGAATATAAGTTGATGTCTTTAATGCGAATTCCCAAAATGAATCGGGTAATCCTGAATAACTCATCATTGACCTTACCATCTCTATAAGAGTCCTATTCATTTTTTCTGCTACATCATTCTGCTGCGAAGTGCCTGGTGCAGTCAATTGGGATAAAATCTCTTCTGACGACAAGTAGTCCCTAAACTCTCTAAAGAGGTACTCTCCACCACGGTCAGATCGTAGTGATTTGATTGTTTTACCAAGACGCTTCTCTGCCTCTGTCTTGAATTATTTGAACTTCTCAAAGCATTTAGATTTACGGTTCATCAAGTAAATGTATAGCCTAGATAGTCTTAGGACCACACACATCAGAGTAAACCAGTTCCAACGGTTCTTTAGCTCTATAGCCTTTGGCCAAAAAAGGCCTCTTGGTTATCTTACCCTCTAAGTAGGATTCATAAACTAGAAGTGCCTCTACTTCTAATGAACTCAAAGGTTCATCTTCTACCAGTCTATTTATCATTTTTAGATTAATATGACTCAAGCGTAAGTGCCAAATAAAGGTT
This sequence comes from Heliamphora ciliata, assembly GCA_032360265.1. Classification (NCBI taxonomy): domain Eukaryota; kingdom Viridiplantae; phylum Streptophyta; class Magnoliopsida; order Ericales; family Sarraceniaceae; genus Heliamphora; species Heliamphora ciliata. The sequence continues at coordinate 19,353 of JAUMHN010401242.1, forward strand.
TGGTTCATTAAAGAAGGAAACCTTCTCTTATATGGTAAGTTAGATGTATTATTCAATTCAGTTAGTTGCAGTATATGAGAGATTGGAGTAATAACATAAAAATCATCCACCAATGTACTAGAACAAATAACCCATTTATTATCCTATGTGATGTAATAATTAACATATGTAAATATGAATGAATGGCTAGAATATTCCTTTGATTATATTTATGCATGTCCCGGCATGCTTAGAGGATGGAGCATCACAGTTAGTATCAGAGCCCAAGTTTAATGAACCTTCAGGCCTTGGGTTATGGGAGACTACGAGTTTTGTAGCGTAAAAGCTTTGTAGAGTGTCAATATTATTAATTTATCACTTATAATTATAAAAACTTAAAATCCATACCTTAAGTTTCTCTTCCTAATTGTCTCTCATCTTAGGATGGCGTCCGACGCAGAGACGGCTGGATAACCATGGGCAGCACCTGAACCGGAAGGCTCGAACTCCGAGGAAGAACCCGTTGAAGAACAAGGCTCGATAGATGTATTTTCGTTGGCATGGATGTTCCCAGATGAGTGGCCATTTCATAAAGGAGAAGTGGCCGAGGAAGTAAAAGCAGACGAAGAACCAGTTGAGGTAGGAAACGATGCTGATGTTGAGGTGGAGGATGAGGAGGAACCTGAGGATGATGATAGTGAGAACGAGGAGCGAGCCATCGCTTTCTTTTATGATCCACTAAAGGCACCGCCACCGAAGACGGACGATGATGAAGCAACAAACGTAGCAATCTACTGGAGCCACCAAGAATACCCCGAAGAATATTGTATTAGAGAACGAGTGTATGCAAGAGTATTCCCAGAAAGGACATGGAAATGGAAAAAGTCAGAGTCTTTCCTGAGGTACATGGGTCCACTAAGAGTGTTGGAGAGATGTGACGAGACCATCTATCATCTGAAGATACCACCGGGATTCAAAGAGCTGTTAGGGGACAGGATGGATGCAAGGTAGATGGAGACACAGACACCAAGAGATAAGAGAGGAATTATCAACCTGTGCGACCCAACAATCGACTTTAACAATCCGAAAATGTATCTGGAGGTATCAATAGCCATAATCAACAGGGCTTGCATTGGACCAGAGGACTTTTGGCACATGAAAGTGCAGTGGCACTGCTATGGTATCTATGAGGCAACGTGGGAACATGACTCAGTTATCCGCTACTTTCATCTTCATTTGTTCGTCTAGGCCTTAGCACGTTGGGTGTTGTATCTTTCTTTGTTGAATGTTGTACGTGTGTTTTGTGAACTTTTAAAAACCTTGCACCTTTATGTGTTTGAATGAAATGAAAATGTTTGCTGTTGAATTCTTTATAAGCTATCTCATAATCTCAAACTAAGTTCCACAAGATCCCAAAGTATGAAAACAATCAAGAATTGAAATAAACCCCAAATCTCAACACTATCCTAAGATGGTTGATAGACAACTAAACCACCGACAAGTTAACGAATTCCTAGATGATGAAACACCCGGGTTAGCCTAAGTTTTACGAAAACCACCGCTAGAACCCCACAACTCTATCCCTACTAGTTTCTTTCTCAAGCCTTTATGTCAACTCTCATACCCAATTGAAGCTCTTTGCGTGCCCTCCTTTCTAATAACACCGGTTTCGAATGTTCGACATTGGAGAAATCTTTTGCCCTCATTAAGTTCTCTCGATCCTGATATCGCACTTTTGTGCAGTAATTTTGTGATTTCTTTGTTTTCTCTTGAAATCCCATCTTGGGGAATCGACTTGGATGGTTGAATTGAATTACGTTAAGTCGACGTAACTTTAGGACAAATATCTAGTATAGTTACCCATTGCTTAAACATATCTTTTGTCAAAATTTGATGTTGCACAGATTGGTCCTGAGAATATCGCCTTTGTAATCTTCATTAGTTGTTAAACTCTTATGTCCAATGCATCTGAGCCTCAACCGACCTCTCAATTTGGGTCAATAATGATTGCCTTAACCTCGACCCCTTGCCCTAATCTAGCTTACCTTTGAACAACCTGGGTTCCACCCTAAGATATTTTAACCCCGCGCATGTTTTTGCCTGTCAACCTTCAAAATCTTGCCCCATAGATCTATGAGTAACAATGAACGTTAGGAAATTACGTCATTAGGCCTTAGTGCTTTCACGGGAAACGGAGACGATGCAGGAAAACCTCCTAACACCTCTTCAAGTGTGAAGCAGATTTCTTCTTGGTGCCACAATTTGGAATATCTGTCAACATCTGCGTTTAACAAAATTTTGGAGATCACGACTCCTGACTGCAAAAATGGTTAATGGCTTATTCAACTAACTATATCTTTTCAAAGGTCCCGATAAGTAAAACTATGCCATCAGCAATCTAAAGATGGAAATGACAGCTTCACACCAAGGGATTTGTAACACCACCATATGGTAAAATTCAAACTTCTCCAGACTAGTTCATAGCTGACCCATCCATTCGATAAGCCGGGAAGCAAAAGATTCATACCGATAGTAAGAAAGTGAAAGATGAGAAACAACCTCGAACTTATGATGACCATTGTATGCTAGCAAAGGAGGTACGTCTATATACATCGATATTCACGCTGGCCTGCCTACCAAAATGTTAGAATCTAGGTTTTGCCATCACTATTAAAGAATGAAGAATCTTGATCACGATAATGAACGTTTAGAGCCTGATGAAGAATTAACCACCAAGTCACAATGGGTCACATGGCTTGGTATTTACCACGACCATATCTTTTATCATGTTCATTTTACCTTAGAATGACCAACTGCCTAAGAAAAAGAAACAGTTTTTGGAAGCGACATTCAAACCCAATGTACCAGCACGTTAAGAACAAGCAGTAGAGGCCAAGAGGAACAGAGTAACCTTTGGAAAAACTAGAGAGAAAATGGAAGTATATGACTACAGACTTCGTCACCAGGACTATCAAGGTTGCCTCACTAAGGCCACTCATTTTCTATCAATAGACCTCATAACGCATTAGTCACAAGCAAAAAGTACATCCATGAGATTTTGCATCAACATGAGTTCCCAACTATACTCAACCGACACCCTTATGCCATGCAACTTACGAGTCATGGACTTTAACGAGTACGACGTGATTCCTCAAATGGATTGGCTCTCCAGACATTCCGCTATCATGGATTGTCAACAAAGAAGATATGGGCACAAGTAGAAAATGACACTATCATACGATTTCACGGAGAACAACGTGAAAACTTGACATCGAGTAACACAAAGGTGTGAAAATCCAGTAACTTCAACGGAAGATTAGCTTACATGCTCGCCGATACAAACGCCCTGTCAGCCACCGAGTTACCACAAGTTGTTTGTGAATACAAGGACGTAACATCGAGGAAGCTCAGTAGAGATCCAAAGCAAGGTGCTTTAGAAGAAAAGTGATTATGATAATAGAAGCTCTAGGGAAGCACCACGAAAGTGAGAAAGCTAACTTGAAGACGAGAAGACACTGCTAATAAATCATCACCAAACTTTCACACAAGGAAGTACAGGGACGAAATTTTGGGGATGAAATTTGTTTAAGGGGAGTAGTTTGTAACGACCCGATTCAGACCCTAGTTGTAACAAGCCGGTTGGTAATGACCCGTGTAAAGACCCAACCCAAATCCTAAGTATTAGTGATGGATATCCTATGAGACCATAAAACACGAAAAAGTTAAAAATCCTAACTCGACTCGAAAACCCTAACTCAATCTAGAAACCCTAAAAAAAAGGTTCGAAACACAAGCAACAAAACCTTAACACTCAAAGAGTCCCCCAACATTCTAAATTAAGTAATTATCATGAAATAATAAATTAAAAATAAAAAATTCTTATAATTAAGGTAAAATGACCGTTTTGCCCTTAATATAGCAAAAAATCCTAAAAATCTAAATTTTGACACATGGACACCCCAAATCAAGGATTTAAGTACAATTAAGTAGAAAAAGAGAAAATAACATAAAAATAACAAAAATACCCCTTAGTGGTCGACCATCTTGGAAGTTGTGCCAAAAAGTAATTTTTTGGTTTCTTTTAAGCTTAAGAAGATGAGATAGTTGTTAAATCAAGCATTATAATGATCCAATACTTGTTGAACAAGTAAAGTACATAATAATATGATATTATAGGCTAACAAAAGTATACAGATCATTATTGAAGTTTATACACACTAAAATAAGTCAAAAAGACATATAGTATCAAATTAGCTTAATTTGACTTAAAAGACTACATCTATTTAATCAATTGCTACGAAAACTATGAAAATTCATGGGAATACTAAATTTATCATAAAAATACTAAAATAATAAGTTTTAGTAGGAAAAGACACTAAAAAAATATATTAAATTAACTTTTAAAGCATTTTGTTGCACAAAAGGGCACGCAAACCAAGGTAAAACCTCATGATTGATTGAGATCAGATCTTTTGTCTCCCCAACCTAACCCTAGCCGAATTCCCTCCACCAAATCTGATATGTTCCCTCAAAATTTGCACCATGTCAACTCAACCCATGCGAAGAAAGGAGGACTAAAATTTTCATCATTTGGTTCCCTAATGCTTTTCCTATATAATAAACTAAGCCAACACCCTCTTCTCCCTTCCATTATATTCGGCCAAGTGAGGAGAAAAACCAGATTTAAAGTATTCTTGAGGAGTTTGGGTGAGTTGAGAGAAGAAAGAAAGACAAAGGAGGGAGAAGAAGGAAGAAAGGAAGGAGAAATCAAGGAGTGGTGTTTTCCTAAAACTAAGTCCTTCCATCCTACCATCCTTTGAGCCATCCAAAAAAAGTAAGTAAAACCTCTAAACTTTATGTCTAATATCACCAAAAATATTCTTCAACTCATCTTTCTAAACACCTTAAAAATCGAGAACCGGAAACAAACCGAAAAAGCATTGTAGTTGAGAAATAGGGGCTGTTATGTTCTTGAATGATATGAGATGTGTTTGTGTGTTGTTATTTTTGAGTTTTATAACTTAAAGGTGTTTTGGAACCTTGATATTCATATCTAAAACACAAGCATGCAAATAAATGGAACAAAACCTTGACATATCATAAGTAGGAGACTTGAGCATATAAAGACTTGATTTTTGAGAACTTTGATGTTTCTGCCCTGAACTTTGGAACTCCATAACTCCACGTAGAAAATTGATCTAAGCATGTTCTTTATGTCCAGATTTATATTTTTGTGTTATATTTGATCCAAAATTGGTTGCAACTCATTTGAGTAAGTAGAACACGAGATATTGCAATTCTACCAAAGTGTGTCATTTTCGGACCAGTCGACAATACCGACCTAGAAACTCTAGTTTACAATGAGATTCAAGCTTTGGCCAAAACAGAAAGGTTGTCGAAAACATGTATATCTAACTACCAACTGAAAAGGAGCCCATTATACTGACTCCTGGTTGGTCAAAACCCCTTTGAAAATCTCTGTTGTGTTTCAGCCCTTAAAGGAAACTTCTGTCACATATCTTTGTGTAGCCAAAAACCCCTATTTTTAGTGACCTACTCCAAAAGTGGTCTACATGAACATTGTAGCTAACCTATTGAACTACATGATGTCCCAAAATCAGACCTAGATACCTTGGGAAGTTCTCTCAAAACCATTTCAAACTCTCTGTCCAAAATTAGCTTTGCTGAGTTTTGGCGGCTGACAGAACCTATTTTATAAAATGGCGAAAAACTATAACTTGTTCCAAATAACTATCCTTAGCACTAATCATAAAACTTGTAGGGGACATGTTAAAATAGAACACATCCAAACATGGGCTCACGTGGACTTGATTTGATACCCCAAAATTGAGACCAACAGAGGCGTACTTTTGGTGACATTTTAAGGAAGTGCTGAACCGTTTTCTCTTAGGATATTTTATTCACCCATTTGCCTTAGGTTTTGGCCTTAGTGATAAACATAAGAGTTGTAGAAAATATTTTCATCTAAATGGTGTTTAAACATCATAACTTGATTCCAAGTCTAGATGACCCAAAACCTTGTCGACTCTTTTAATTTAATGCTCAAACGTGGCCTTTGAGGTTGCTATGTGTATGTTTGAGTATCTTTTGTTGTGAGACCCAAGTTTGCGTTTTGATTGACTTGAATTATTTGATTAGTATTTTTAAGTGAATGTACGATGATTAGAACTCATGCCATTAAGTTTGAATTGTATCTTGAGAATTGAACTTCGCCATGCTAGTTTGATGCCAAGCTGTAGATAGTTACATTTGGGATCAATATTACACATCATGAACATTGTCATTTGCATCCTGGAATATTGGAGTCCATCTGTGCAAATTGTTGTTGGGATGGACTGTATTGAGTTGTCTTTCTTGGTTCTAAATCTAGAGCATCCTTGGTTGCTATTTTTGAAAATGTTTTGGGATAAATTCTCTTTGTACATCCTGGGCGTGTCCTCGGTGATACAAATTTGGTTTATACTCTCTGGGCATGTCCCCGGTGTTTGAAATGGTTTATCATGGATATTGTTGGGCACCATAGGTTCGTTGCTAGCATTTTGGTTTTGATGGCTTAGACTTTGGATTGACACCGGCGGAGGCATCACGAATCTTAAGGTAGGATAAACCGCTTATTATATGTCTTATAAGACTGATTGATTGATTATTAAAATTTATTGGTCTGGAGGATGGCATGATTATTGAATTTTGTTGGCCTAGAGTATGGCGTGGACCCCGCGCCGTTGCCATTGAGTAAAACAGTTGCGGTATGAAGCCCGGCGAAGCATTTACTATTTGCAACGAGGCGCGATGATGGCTTTAGCAATTAAATACCCGTAAAAGTCTACTCTGGTAATTCCCGGTGTAGATTCCTGTTATAATCTGGGAGTATGTTGGGTTGGGCATCTGCATTACGTACACGGCATCTCATACGCATGTTTATTGGCTTATCTGCTACCCTATTATAAATTTGTCTCCCCTTGACTTTAAAGTGTGCGTAAGTGTTACATGGTATGTGTTGTGGTAAATTTTGTGCCATGAGATTGGTTAGAAAGATTATAGTGTTTTCTACTAGGCTTTGGCTCATGGCATTCATGTCATAGGTGAGGAGGAGTTCTTAGGAGAAGTTGTCCTAGAGGGATAAGAAGAATTCGAGGAACAGAGTGAGTTTCAAGAGCATGTATGTCCCGACGTGCCTAGAGGACGGGGTGTCACAGTTGGTATCAGAGCTCAGGTTTAGTGAACCTTCAGGCCTTGGGTTATGGGAGACAACGAGTTTTGCAGCATAGAAGCTCTGTAGAGTGCCGATATTATTAATTTATCACTTATAATTTTAAAAACTTAAAATTCATACCTTAAGTTTCCCTTCCTAATCGTATCTCATCTTAGGATGGCGTCCAATGCAGAGCTGACTAGAGAACCATGGGCAGCACATCAACCAGAAGGCTCAAACTCCAAGGAAGAACCCATTGAAGAACAAGACCCGATAGACGTATTTTTGTTGACATGGATGTTCCCGGATGAGTGGCTAATTCATGAAGGAGAAGAGGAAGAGGAAGTAGGAGTAGACGAAGAACTAAATGAGGCAGGAAACGAGGCTGATGTTGAGGTGGAGGATGAGGAGGAACCTAAGGATGATCACAGCGAGAATGAGGAGCGAGCCATTGCTTTCTTTTATGATCCACTAGAGGCACCGCCACCGGAGACGGACGATGATGAAGCAACGAACGTAGCAATCTACTGGAGCCGCCAAGATTACCACAAAAACTATCATATTGGAGAACATGTGTATCCAAGAGTATTCCCAGAAAGGATGTGGAAATGAAAAAAGTTAAAGTCTTTCCTGAGATACATGGGTCCACTAAGAGTGTTGGAGAGATGTGACGAGATCATCTATTGTCTAAAGGTACCATCGGGATTCAAAGAGCTGTTAAGGGACATGATGGATGTAAGGTGGATGCAGACACAAAAATCCAAAGATAAGAGAGGAATTTTCAACCCGCGCGACCCGGCAGTCAACTTTAACAATCCAAAAATGTACCTGGAGGTACTAATAGCCATAATCAACAGGGCTCGCATGGGACCGGAGGACTTTTGGCACGTGAAAGTGCAGTGGCGCTGATACAGTATCTATGAGGTGATGTGGAAACATGACTCAGTTATCCGCTACTTTTATCTGCATCTGTTCATCTAGGCCTTAGCACGTTGGGTGTTGTATCTTTCCTTATTGAATGTTGTACGTGTGTTCTGTAAACTTTTGAAAACCTTGCACCGTTATGTGGTTGAATGAAATGAAAACGTTTGTTGTTGAATTCTTTATAAGCTATCTCATAATCTCAAACTAAGTTCCACAAGATCCCAAAGCATGAGAACAATCAAGAATTGAAACAACCCCCAAATCTCAACACTATCCTAAGATGGCTGATAGATAACCGAACCACCCACTAGTTAACAAACCCCTAGATGATGAAGCACCCGGGTTAGCCTAAGTTTTATGAAAACCACCATTAGAACCACACAGCTTTATCCCTATTAGTTCCTTTCTCAAGCCTTTATGTCAACTGTCGTACCCAATTGAAGCCCTTTGCGTGCCCTCCTTTCTAATAACACCGGTTTCGAATGTTCGACATTGGTGAAATCTTTTACTCTCATTCAGTTCTCTCGATCTTGATACCATATTTTTGTGCAGTAATTTTTTGAATTCTTTGCTTTCTCTTGAAATCCCAACCTAGGGAATCGACTTGGATGCTTGAATTGAAGTATGTTAGGCCGACATAACTTCAGGATAAATATCTAGTATGGTTACCCATTTCTTAAACATATCTTTTGTTAGAATTTGATGTTGCACAGATTGGTCCTAAGAACATCCCCTTTGTAATCTTCACTAGTTAATCAACTCTTATGTCCAATGCATCTGTGCCTCAACCGACCTTTCAATTTGGGTCAACAATGATTGCCTTAGCTTTGACCCCTTGCCCTAATCTAGCCTATCTTTGAACAACCTGGGTTCTATCCTAAGATGTCCTAACCCCACGCATGTTTTTGCCTATAGACCTTCATAACCTTGCCCCGTAGATCTATGAGTAACAACGATTGTTAGGATATTACGTCATTAGGCCTTAGCATTTTCACAAGAAACTGGGACGATGCACGAAAATCACCTAACACCTCTTCAAGTGTGAAGCAGATTTCTTCTTGCTGTCACGGTTTAGAATATCTGTCAACATCTGTTTTTAACAAAATTATGGAGATCAAGACTCTCGACTGCAAAAATGGTTGAGTAAGGGCTTATTCAACTAACTATATCATTTCAAAGGTCCCGACAAATAGAACTATACCACCAGTAATCTAAAGAAGGAAACAACAGCTTTACACCAAGGGATTTGCGACACCACCATATGGAAAAATTCAAACTTCTCCAGACTAGTTCATAGCTGACCCACCCATTCGATAATTTGGGAATCAAAAGATTCATACTGATAGTAAGAAAGTGAAAGACGAGAAATAATCTCGAACTTATGATAACCTTAGTACGTTAACAAAGGAGGTAAGTCAATATGCATCGATATTCACGCCGGCCTTCCCACCAAAACGTTAGAATCCTGGTTTTGCCATCACTATCAAAGAACGAAGAAGCTTGATCACGATAATGAACTTTTGGAACCTGATGAAGAATTTACCACCAAGTCACAATAGGTCACATGACTAGGTATTTACCATAACCATATCTTTTACCATGTTTGTTTTACCCTAGAATAACCATCCGCTTGAGAAAATGATCTAGTTATTGGAAAAGACATTCAAACCCAATGTACTAGCACGTCAAGAATAAATGGTAGAGGCCAAGAGGAATGGAGCAACCTTTGAAAAAACTAAAGAGAAAATGGAAGTATATAACTACAGACTTCGTCACCAGGACTATCATGATCTCCTCACTAATACCACTCGTTTTCTATCAGTAGACCTCGCAATAATATCCGTTGTTGGGATATGTTATGTTGAATTGTCCTTCTTGGTTTTAAGTTTATGGCGTCCCTAATTGCCATTTTTGTAAATGTTTTGGGATATATTCCCCCTGTATACCTTGGGTGCGTCCTTGGTGTTTGAAATGGTTTATCATAGATATTATTGGGCACCATGGGTTCGTCGCTAGCATTATGGTTTTGATGGCGTAGACTTTAGGTGGATACCAAGTGGGCATCCTGGTCCTAAAATGAGAGACAATGATAATAAGTTCCATCACGACAATGACAATAAGTCCCATTATAGCAATGACAATAAGTCCCTGGTGCAATGAGAGGCATTAACAATAAGTCCCATCAAGGCAATGACAATAAGTTTCTGGTGCAATGACCCTCTCCAAAAGGGGATACACTAATACCTGCTATAGATCTTTTTCACAAAAACTTGTTAAGAATAATGTGGTTAGCTCTGATACCAATTAATAGTAAGTGTGTAATCCCAAAAGGGGGGGGGGGGTGAATTAGATTATTTACAAATCTCTTGTTCAAGTATTAGAAATTTTTAAATATAACTTTCAAGTCCCTTATAAACAAGATATTTTTGATTCACAAGTGTAGTTTAATTATAGCTTCTTGTTTGAAGAAAAAATATGTTTTAATAAAAACTTTTGTTAGAAGATTTAAATGTAAGTACAGCTTTCAAGTTTAATTTGCAAGATTACTTTTCAAATATGGCTTCTTGATTAAAATACAAGAATATTTTAATTTACAATATTTCTTGCAAAGTGAAAGGATACAAAAACTCTCTAGCTTCAAGAATTAAAGGATGCGAGTAATAATTTAAAAAAGAATGATTTAAGTGCAAATATATATGATTCAATGACAAGCAACAATATAATAAAGTAAATAAAAGAAATGAGCAAGCTAGAAGAATGACACCACGATTTTTATAAGGTTCGGCGCAACGGCCTACGTCCTTGCCTCAAGCCAACCGCTATGAGGATTTTTTACTACTTCTCCTTCAATAGGCGGAGCAGCTTCTCTCCTTAGTCTAGGCGAAGTAGCCTCTCTTGAGAATGTAACCTTCTCAAGCAATCCAATCTTTATAGGCGGATTAGCCTCTTTTGAGAAACGCCTTTCTCAAATACAATGGAAACAACAAGAAGAATGTGTACAAATGATTTGCTCCCACAATGAGCAGATGAGTACAAACAATGAAAACTCTAACTCACTTCTCAATGGAATATAACAATGAAGCTCAAAGAGAAATCTAACAAATCTTTTCTCTCAAAATATGAATGAAAAACTCAAAGAATTTAAGCTTGAATGAAGAGTATATGAGAGAATGTTTTGAGGGGCTTTGAATAAGTAAAACAAGAGCACAAGGGCTCTATTTATAGGCCTCATTCCTGGACTAGCCATTGGGCTTTGAATGGTAATGTCAAACTAGCCATTTTTAGCCAAAATTCAAAAATAAACCTGTTCAGTCGACTAGGAAAGGATGTTCGGTCGACTGGATTTGACTTCAGTCAACTGGATCGAAACATCAGTCGACTGGACTGTGTTGAATAGAGCACAGGAAGTCCAAAATATTAATTTTTCAAATGGTTTTAATCCTAAAAAATACAATTAAAATTCTTCAATTCTTCAATTCTTCACTTCTTTCAAGTTCTTCAATACTTCATCCTTTTCCTTGTTCCAAAATGATTGTCGCCAAAATATTTTGAGTTGAAATTATGACATGGCTTCCACATATTTGATTGTGTGAGACCCTAAACCTTTGCATTTTGAGTTGTTTTTATATACATGACGTGTTTCTTTCAGTATATGAATAGCCTTGATGAATGGTTTATGTTTCAAGTTGTAGAGCAACATGTATAAATGTGTTAAACGTTTTTTGGGATTTGGTAGAGGCTTGTTTGGCTTGTGTTTGGACCAAAAATCTTGTTTTGTGTCGAAAAACACACTGCTTAGCAGTTCGGTCGACTGGAGGGCTTGGCCTAGTCGACTTGACCAAAAATTTTGAGTTCGGCAGACTGGACATGGGGGTTCGGTCGACTGGATAGTAGCTTTTTGGCGTTTCTATAAATATCCCAGTGGCGGAGATATTTATTCAAAACCTTTCTTAGAAGCTAAGTTACCCCTTTTCTCTGCCTTCTCTCTAGCTTTGAAAGCCCGAGGCTTGGTTTTTCATTGGTTTCTTTGTGGATCCTTGCTATCGAGGACGTGGGATTTGCATCCATCCGGATAGATTCTCGTTCTGACGAGGTTTGATTTTTTAGGCTTCGAGTTTTGACTCGCCGAGGGAGGATTCTAGACCCTACCACTGTATAGCGGTGATATATGTGATTATATGTGTTTTCACCGGGTAGAAAATACATGAAATGTGATTTTCATGTGTAAACCTTAGTTTTGGGTAAAAGTGAATTTTTACGCATTTTCTTGGTTGTATACATGTTTCGGATTCGTGGTATTCATAGTTTTCAAAAGGAGGTTTGAAAACGAGGTGTTTTGTGAAAATTGTAGAAAAACGTATTTTGGAGGTTTGGAGCTAACCCTCGAGATTGAGTCTCAACTCTTAAACGTTTTGTTAGAAATGGTTGTTGATCTCCATGCCGATGGATTGGATCTCTTTTATACATGTGTTGTATAAACTGTTATACGGGTTTTCATAGTTGAGCTATTGTGGGTTTTTGAATGTTCTCTATAGATGTACCGTGACAGTGTGGGGTTTTGAGTTGAGCTTCTATTGCTCCTTGGTAGAAGTCCAAACACGTGTGCCGAGTGGGTTTGCTATGGTCCCTCAGGTTAATCCCCGTAAACGTGGTATGGTTATGCTTCGTCCATCGGTCGTGGAAATCCATAAAAAAGTTCGGTGCCCCGTGAGTGGCTTTATTGTTGTAGCTCAGTATTGAACTTGTCATTACCTAGCAGGCCTTAAGTGATTCATGACTAGGGTAATGGGTAGGAGTTTATAGTTGTTACCTTTATCTGTATGGCAGAGTCGGTACATAGGATTACATTTTATCTTTCTTCTTGGCTGAGTGGCCTAAGTGGAGCTTATTGTATATTTACAGCTTTCCCTTAACTATGGCATGATATCTGTTAGGATGATATACATAGTTTGAAGGATGGAAAATGTGGGATTTTATGAGATAAAATCTTTTTGAGACTCGTGTTATTCTGATGAAAAAACTTATGATTTTAGAAGGAAAACCTTTTTGGCTTCTGTAGTTGAGCTTGTATGCTTATGATTGCATAGCCTGCTTTACAGTTTTACTGTCTATTTTCTATTGGGCTCGACTCACGGTGTGGGATTTTGCTGTAAAACCTTTTCAGGTGAGCACGAGGAGTTGACCTAGATTCCTGTGGTGGCGGAAGACTAGCTGTAGTTTCCCTATTTTGACATGTACTTTTACATGCGATGCCTATTTCAGAAGGCGAGTTTTGTATATCTAGGGGTGATATATTTATTCATGTATGAGACTGCGTGTATACTGTTTATGAGAGTTGAACTGTGGGGATCTTTATTCCAAATGTTACATATTTTTGAGTTGATGGTTTTTCAACTGAAAATATTATTTTCTCAAACGGTGTTTGGGTGGGATTTTGCGTGACCCTAGTGGTTGGGGCGTGACAACTTGGTATTAGAGCTCTGGGTTCGAATACCTAAGAGCCATAGGAAAGAGGGTACATCACCATGTGAGGATATATGTGTGCTTGATTGCATGTGTTAAAGCGTTTTCCTAACATAAGCAGGATGGCCTATTAAGCATGATGGTTGTGTATATGTGGGCATGGAGGTTGAACTTTAGGATTGATTAGTCTTACCTTTGGGCATTTGGATTAACAAACTTGGGATCCATGTTAGAGACGCATTTTGCGGACGTGATTTCTAGCTCAGAATCTAAGTAGGTTGTCCAAATGGACGAGTCTTTCTTGTTGGTTCTCCTCGGTATGTGAGATATGTTGACATGATCTAAGTGGCTATGTGTTAGCATGCTTATATGTGATATGTCTTTTACGCTAGCAATAACATATTGTATGGATGCTTATCCTGTTATGTTGCTTTCGTATAGAATTATGTCCATGCAGGGAGGACGAGGCCGTGGTCGAGGCTGTGGCCGTGGTTCTGGTTGAAGGGATGTTCCAGTCCTAGATATTGGGGATACTAATGCACCCCAAGGCCCTGTTGACGGAGACCTGATGCATGAGATGGTAAGCTCCATCCGGTAGCTGGTTGAGGCCTCTAGGAAGAGAGAGAGTGTACCTGAGCAGAGGGCGATGGTTGCGATGCATGAGTTTCATCGTTTGGACCCTCCTACCTTTTCTGGGGATCCCAACCCCACGGTGGCCACAGAGTGGCTGGAGCTGGTTACCAAGATCTTTGAAACTCTTTAGATTGAGGAAGATGATATGCGGGTTTCATTTGCTGCTTTCCAACTGAGGGGGAGTGCTCGCATGTGGTGGAAGTTCGCCAAGACCACAGTGGGAGGCACTTGGGAGGCATTCACGAAGGTATTTCTGGAGAAATACTTTCCAGCAACTTTGAGGGATCGCTACAGAGAGGACTTCCTTTTTCTGACTCAGGGGATATTGACAGTGGTTGAGTATGAGGCTGAGTTTACTAGCCTGTCCCGATTTGCAGAGGATATTGTGCCTATTGATGAGGTCCGTGCGAAGTGGTTCGAGAGGGGTTTGAGGCTCGCTATCTGAGATAGAGTGGCAACATTCAAGATGCAGGTCTTTACAGAGTTGGTGGAGACCGCCATGAAGGTGGAGGACACTCTGAACGAGATACGTAGAGACAGTGACAGTAGGGGTTAGCCTGGTGGGGGACGCGCACAGGATCGGGGATGCAAGGACAAGCGTTAGTGGACATCTAGTATGAGTTCTTATCCAGTGGGATCATATCAGCCATAGTCTTTCGCACCTACACCTCCCGTAGCATCCATGGGAAGGTCAGATCAGAGAGAGCTTCTTTGTCGCAGATGCTAACGGCCAGGGCATCGTGCGGTAGAATGCCGGAGTCCAGCGCCTGTTCAGGCACAGTCGCAGTCGCAGATGCAAGGGAGGGAGCCAGTGGTATGTTTTGAGTGTGGCTAGTCAGGGCACATCTTGAGAAACTGCCCCAAAGGAGGGACCATGCGGAGTATAGCTGGAGCACCTGTCACTCCATCTGCTCAGGGACGCCAGCCATCTAGGGTTGCAGAAGGGGGCGCATCAGTGCAGTCAGGCAGACATTCTATAGTTCAGGGCCACAATGTACAGGTCAGAACTTATGTTCTTGCAGATCCCAATTCATCCAGAGCACCGATCGTGCCCGACGCTGCTGCTATCACCTCCATAATCAGAGGTACTCTTCTAGTCTATAGATCATAGGTCAGTGTTCTTATCGACACCGGAGCATCGCATTCGTTTATATCTTCTTCTTTTGCATCTGCATTGGGGTTGAAAATAGACTTATTGGGTAGTGCTTTGAGTGTGGAGACCCCAGTTAGTGGGAGTGTGACGTTGAGTCTTGTCTTTAGATCCTGCGTGATGGAGGTCGCCGGTTGTTGTTTAGAGTTTGACTTTATTATTCTAGACATGATCGCGTTTGATGTCATCCTAGGGATGGATTGCCTAACCACCTATCGTGCCTTTATCGATTGCGATCGACGGAGGGTAATGATTTGTACACCGGCGGGAAATTGCTTTTTATTTGTGGGAGACCGGGATGAGGGTTTGATGTCTATGCCCAGCATTGTGCGGAACCAGGGCAACCTGGGTTTCCTTTTTTCAGCCCTTCTGTTGGATGAGGTAGTTGGGAGTCGAGGAGAGTTACCTCCAGTGGTTTGCGACTACTCAGATGTCTTTCCTAACGATCTGTTTGAGTTGCCACTGAGCCGTGAGGAAGAGTTCTCTATTGATCTAGTTCCTAGAGCTGCTCCCATATATATATCATCTAATCGTTTTGCACCCGTTGAGTTGTGTGAACTTAAGGTACAGCTTTAGGAGTTTCTAGACAAGGGGTTTATACGCCCGAGTACTTTGCCGTGGGGAGCTCCTTCTCTTTTTGCTAAGAAGAAGGATGGATCATTATGATTGTGTATCGACTACCGAAAGTTGAATCTGGTGACAGTAAAGAATAAGTATCCGATGTCGGGGATAGATGATTTGTTTGATCAGCCGAAGGGTTCGAGCTGCTTCTCAAAGATTGACTTGAGATTAGAATACCACCAGTTGAGGATTAGGGATGAGGACATAGCGAAGACTGCCTTCCGGACTCGCTATGGTCACTACGAGTTTCTGGTTATGCCATTCGGTCTAACGAATACTCCTGCCACGTTCATGAGTTTGATGAACCGGATCTTTCATCCTTATCTGCATAGTTTTGTAGTGGTGTTTGTGGATGATATACTTATATATTCACCCACGAGGGAGGCGCACGAGGACCACCTGCGTATTGCGCTATAGACTTTGAGATAGCATCACTTGTATGCGAAGTTCGAGAAGTGCGAGTTCTGGATGTCTGAGGTGAGGTTTCATGGATATGTAGTGTCGACAAATGGGATAGATGTGGATTCGTCGAAGACTGATGCTGTGACGGGTTGGGAGCGACCGAAAAGTGTCTTTGAGATTTGCAGTTTTCTGGGTTCGTGAAGGATTTTGCAAGACTTGCTGCACCGATGACGCGTCTGACGCGAAAGAGAGTTGTGTTTGTTTGGAGTGAGTCCTGTGAGTTGGCATTCCAGGAGTTAAAGACGAGGTTGACTAGCGCGCCAGTGTTGATTATCCCAGAGTGAGGCTTGGGGTGTTTAGTGTACTTTGATGCATCACATGACGGTCTTGGATGTGTTCTGATGCAGAGGCTAAGGTTGTAGCCTACGGTTCTCGGCAGTTGAAGACGCACGAGAAGAACTACTGAACACATGATTTGGAGTTGGCAGTCGTGGTCTTTTCCTTGAAAACATGGCATTTCTATCTTTATGGTGAGCACTTCGAGGTTTTCTCCGATCCCAAGAGCTTAAAATACTTGTTTTCACAGAAGGACCTAGACTTGCGCCAACGACGATGGATGGAGTTATTGGAGGATTATGATTTTGACTTGCAGTATCACCCAGGGAAGGCCAATGTTGTGGCAGATTCTCTCAGTAGGAGATCTCACGGGTTGTTAGCTTCTGTGGCTATACGTGAGTGGGACATGCTTGGAAAGATTGGGAAGTTTGATATGTGTCTCGGGGAGACAGTGACGGGTGCCACCCGCTTTTCAGTAGTTACTCGACCAGCGTTGATAGCACCCGTGCTAGAGGTCCAGCAGACGGACCAAGAGGCTCAGATGATATGTGATCGTGTTGCTAGTAGAGAGGATACAGTGGGATGGATCGTTGGTTCAGATCAGAGTCTGAGGTTGGCGGGGAGGTTAATTGTGCCAGAGTCATGCCGAGCTGATCTACTACGTGAGTGTTATCATTCTCGCCTTACAGTGCATCCTGGAGGCATGAAGATGTACCATGACCTACGTCATCAGTTCTATTGGACGGGAATGTAGAGAGATGTGATCCAGTTTATTTCTCGGTGCCTTACCTGTCAGAAGGTGAAGGTAGAACACCAGAGATCAGTAGGATTGCAACAGTCATTACCGATATCAGAGTGGAAGTGAGAGAACATCACGATGGACTTTGTGTCAGGACTTCCTCAATCACCTAGGGGACACGACGCCGTATGGGTTGTGGTTGACAGGTTAACCAAGTCTGCACACTTTCTCCCCATCCGAGTGAAGGATTCGATGGAACGATTGAGTAGCTTGTATGTCAGAGAGATAGTCCGGTTGCATGGAGTACCAATATCTATTGTTTCTGACCGAGACTCGCGCTTCACATCGCGCTTTTAGCAGAGTCTTCAGGAGGCTTTGGGGATGAACTTGATGTTTAGTACTGCTTTTCACTCCTAGACGGATGGTCTGTCAGAGAGGACCATACAGATTCTGGAGGATATGCTGAGGGCTTGTGTCTTTGATTTCAGAGGTTCTTGGGATGATCATCTACCGTTGGCAGAGTTTGCATACACAACAGCTATCAATCCAGTATTGGGATGGCACCGTATGAGGCTTTGCATGGTAGACCGTGTAGATCGCTCGTGTATTGGACAAATGTGGGAGAGACCACAGTTTTGGGACCCGACTTGGTATGGGAGACGACAGAGAAGGTTGCTGTGATTCGCCAACGTCTTATGACAGCTCAGAGCCGCCAGAAGAGTTATGCAGATCAGAGGAGGCGACCTTTGAAGTTTGCAATGGGGGATCATGTGTTCCTGAAGGTCTCGCCACGTAGAGGTTTGATGAGGTTTGGTCACAGCGGGATGCTATCACTGTGCTTCATTGGACCATTTGAGATCCTCAACAGAGTTGGAGAGGTCGCATACGTTTGGCTTTGCCACCTCAATTTGCATCTGTGCATAACGTGTTCCACGTTTCTATGCTTTGGAGGTATGAGCCTGATCCTTCACATGTGTTAGATTGGGCTGAACTGCGGGTTGACGAGGATGCCACTTATGAGGAGCGTCCAGTGAGGATTCTTCATACAAAGGAGCAGGTGTTAAGGGAGAGGACAATTGCTTATGTCAAGGTCCTATGGCTTCATCACGGGATTAAAGAAGGGACATGGGAGCTCGAGTCTAGGATGCGTGCTAGATACTCAAACCTGTTTACCTCGTGACCTTGTTGCGAATTTCGGGGGGGAAATTCCTTAAGGGGGGGAGAGTTGTGAGACCCTGAACCTTTTCATTTTGAGTTGTTTTTATATACATGACGTGTTTCTTCCAGTATATGAATAGCCTCGATGCATGGTTTATGTTTTAAGTTGAAGAACAGCATGTATAAATGTGTTATACGCTTTTTGGGGTTTGGTAGAGGCTTGTTTGGCTTGTGTTTGGACCAAAAATCTTGTTTTGCGTCGAAAAAGACATTACCCAGTAGTTCGGTCGACTAGAGGGCTTGGCCCAGTCGACTGGAAAAATTTTTTTGAGTTCGGTCAACTGGACATGGGGGTTCGGTCAACTGGACAATAGTTTTTTGGCGTTTCTATAAATATCCCAGTGGCGGAGATATTTATTCCAAACCTTTCTTAGAAGCTAAGTTACCCCTTTTTCTCTGTCGAGCTTTGAGGGCCCGGTGCTTGGTTTTTTGTTGGTTTCTTTTGTTGGAACGGCAAAGAAAAATTAAGAACCGGCGCCGTGATCGTAAAAAATGGCGCGTGCATTTTTCATGAAAAATGATAACATTAAAGAGATATATTACTATTAAATATACCTTCAAGAAACTTGTTCAAGTTTCTTTGATGCAGAACAACGATCCAAGACGACCCAATGATCTTC
>JAUMHN010401243.1:0-15810 GCA_032360265.1 Heliamphora ciliata
TCCAAAGTTTGAATGACTTTATTATCAGAATTCAAAGATAAATTTGCATTGGCCTTACTCGGATTCAAAATGGTTTAGAACACAGAATGTGACCGGGCTTCTCAAAAGAAGCTCCCTACGTATCCCAAAAAGATGGAATCAGGTCATGACGTAGTTCGGGCTCGATTCTCACTCGGGTATTGACGCTTTCCTTTTATGGAGCCCTAACTTTTGCCAAGGTTGCCCTTTCGGGTTTTCGGCATTGCAGGCTGCTCTAATTTTTTCCTGAGTTGCCTTTTCGATTTTCAACTCAGCAAGCATTTACTTTCTGTTTATTTTTATCTCAAGGATAGTACTTTTTGAGTTGATCGAGGTTAACTGGAGTGGAAAACACACTACCATCTAAATCCATAATAATGACTGCACCACCGATCATGATGGTTTTGATGAGAAACGGTCCGGACTAGTTTGGCTTGAACATACCTCTCGGGTCAAAGATAGGAGCTCTAATTTCCTTAAGAACCAAATCTCCTTCTCTAAGGTCCTAGGTCTTGACCTTCTTATTGAACGCTCGAGCTATCCTCCTCTGATATCATTGTACATGAAACAGAGCCTGCAGCATTCTTTCATCAAACAAGAGCAACTCTTCCATTCGGTTCCTTTGCCATTCGGCTTCTGAAATACTGGCTTCGGCCACCACTCTTAGCGAAGGGATTTCCACCTCAATGGGAAGTACAGCTTCCATCTCGTACAGTAAAGAGTGTGATGTAGTTCCAGTTAAAGTTCTGATCGACGTTCGGTATCCCTAAAGTGTAAATGGTAGATGCTCCAGCAAATCCTTATGTGAGTTGATTGTGTTTTGCAGAAATTTCTTGATGTTCTTATTTGTTGCCGATATGATGAGGACTTGTGGGCAACTATCCGGTATTCTTCGAGTGGGCAACTATCCGGTATTCTTCGAAAATATCCAAGACCTCTCCTTAAAAATGCGAGCCATTATCTGAGATGACCTCATGGGGAACCCCGTACTGGCAAAAAATGTTTTGCTTGATGAACTTAGCAACATGAGAGGCTTTTGATACCAAGTAGGAGGCTGCTTCCACCCACTTAGTAAAGTAGTCAATGGCCACTAAGATGAACTCGTGCCCATTTGACGCCTTCGGTGTTACCTTGTCGATCACATCAATACCCCATACTGAGAAAGGCCGTGGTGACGTCAGGTTATACAACTGAGATGGGGAAACGTGTATGAGATTTGCGTGAATTTGACATTTGTAGGACCTCCGCACGAACTGTATGCAGTATATCTCCATCGTCATCTAAAAGTATCCTTGTCGTAAGATTTTCTTGGCTAACATATTCTCACTCATGTGTGGCCCACAAACTCCCGCGTGGATTTCTTTCATCATTGCTTGGCCCTCTTCAGTGTTTACACACAGCTTGTTGACCCCAAAATGCCCTTGTTTATATAGTTTTCCCCCACAAATGACAAATTGTGCAGATAATCGTCGTATTGCCCTTTTGTCCTTTTTACTGGCAAACTTGGGATATTCTTCTTTCTCCACGAAGTTCTGAATGTCAAAGTACCATGGAAGGTCGTCAGTGTTTTCCACAATTGCGGTCATTGTCTCGTATGCCAGCTTTCTCTTCTGTTCAATTATCAAAGGCCTCATTCAAACTCTGGATGGTATGTCAGTCATGGATGCTAGGGTGGCCAGTGCGTCGGCAAACTTGTTCTGTAGTCTTGGCACATGGGTAAAGATCACTGATTCGAAACACGGTATCAGTTTCTCTAGCTCTTGATGATAGAGAATCAAGGTTAGGTCCTTAACCTTCCATTCTCCTCTCGCTTGTGAAATCACTAGTGCTGAATCTCCAATGACTTCGAGCTTTCTTACCCCTAATTCCAAGGCTGCCTCCAATCCTGCTAAACATGCTTCGTACTCTGCTTGATTGTTGGTGACTTCAAAATTGAGCTTTAGGGACAAAAGAACGTGTGATTCGTCAGGAGTGAAAAGAAGAACTCCTATTCCATAGCCATATTGATTGGATGCGCCATCAAAATATAGAGTATACTTGTCATCCCCACCTTTCATCAACTGTTCATTAGGAAATTGGAACTCTACGTCTTCACCTCCTTCAATTGGTTGGTCGGCCAAAAATTCTGCCACTGCTATGCCCTTGACTGACTTTCAGGTGACATATTGAAGATCTAATTCTGATAATAACAGTAACCATCGAGCCAACCTTCCTGTCAGTGTCGGCTTTTCAAATAGGTACTGCAATGGGTCCACCCGAGAGATGATATTCACTATAAAAGATAGCATGTAATGCCTCAATTTTTGGGAAGCCCAAACCAAGGCCTAGCATGTCTTCTCCAGTGGTGTGTATCATATTTTTGATCCTGTCATCTTCATGCTTAAGTAGTAGACAACCTTTTTGATTCTAATTTCACCCTATTGCGCCAGCATACATTCCATAGCCGAATCAGTCACTGACAAATAGAGGATCAGTGGCCTATCAGGTTTGGGAGGAGCTAGAACAGGTGGATTTTGTAGGTACTGTCGTACGGTATCAACGGCGTCTTGGCATTTTTTATCCCATTCAAACTCGACTCCTTTCTTCAGTATACGAAAAAGTGGCTCGCAGGTAGTTGTTAGTTTTGCAATGAACTGACTGATGAATTGTATTTTACCCAGAAGGCCCCTAACTTCTCGCTCGGTCTTCAGAGGAGGCATTTCCAAGATTACCCTAATCTTTCAAGAATCCACTTCGATACCTCGTTGAGTGATCATAAATTTAAGCATTTTTTTGGTAGTAACTCCAAAGGCGCATTTTTGTGGATTGAATCGCATCTTGTATTTCCGAATCCTTTCAAAGAACTTTCGCAGTGCTACAATGTGACCATCCCGATCCTTGGATTTGACTATCATATCATCCACGTATACCTCGACCTCCTTATGTATCATTTCATGCAGTAAACTAATGGTATCCCTTTGATAGGTTGCCCCTCCATTCTTCAAGCCAAATAGCATTATACGATAACAATAGGTGCCCCAAGGTGTAGTGAACATCGTCTTTTCTCTGTCTTCGGGATCCATCAGAATCTAGTTATACCCGAAGAAGCCATCCATGAATAACAACAAGGCGTGCCCTGCTATACTGTCCACCAAGACATCGATGTGTGATAGTGGAAAATCATCTTTTGGGCTAGCCTTGTTAAGATCTCGAAAATCCACGCAAACTCGGATACGATCGTCCTTCTTCAATACTTGGACAATATTAGCCACCCATTTTGGATACTCAGTTACCATCAAGAATCCAGTGTTGATTTGTTTGGCAACCTCTTTTTTGATCTTCAGAGCCCATTCTGGCCGGATCCATCTTAACTTTTGTTTGACTAGTTTAGCATCAGGGTATAGAGGGATATGGTGTTGGACAATTTCAGGATCAATTCCAGGCATATCCTCGTAAGACTATGCAAATACATCCTTGAATTTTTTTAATAAAGTTATTAATTGTTTTTGTTCAACTAAGGATAAAGAAGAACCAATTTGAACATTTTGCAGGTTATTTTTATTACCCAAATTTATCGACCAAGTTTCTTCAATTATAGGTTGGGCACGCATTTCTTCTTCTCTTTTTATTAAAAGTTTTATTTTTTCAAGAATATCCCCGTTGAATCCAAAATCGTCGGAAAGCGTATGAAATAAATCAAACAAAGCAGAGTAAATGGGAATTTCATTCATTTCATTGAAAGCAGAGGGAATTACAAACTTGACAGTAAAAGCAGGGAGAGGACATCAATAGACGTGCCCTCGACTACAGACTCCAACTCAAACTTGGACTTAGGATAGACAACCTGCATATTATATGACTCGATGGTCCAATTCTTCACTTCCTTTGTAGCCGCATTGACGATGAGCTTGGTGCATTCCGCTGGTGTGCTAAAACCCATCATGAAATAGTATTGTTCAGTTACATGCAACTGAGCTATCATCTCGTTAAACAGCCCTCCCATGTCGGTACCATCAAGCTTGTCAGCCCAATCTTCCTCTTGAGCCTTCTTTTCTTCCTTTTCCCCTTTAGTGGCCTCTTCCCCTTCTGTACCAGACAACTAATGGTCGAAAAAGATCTCCAACCCTGGCAGCTTTTGATTGGTCTCCTCGTCGATCTATGGCTCTAGAAAGCCGCAGAATGGGAAATCTTCCCCTTCTTCGACAAAATTCCCATTGAACGTTCCTGAATAATTGGCCTTCCGTCCCTTCTTAGGCCCTTCCAAAATTTCTTCCATTGGCTCATACCCAATACCAAAATGGTGCAAAGTCAGCAGTACTTGAATGGGTTCTGGGATTCCCAACTACTTACGTCCTAATCCCATACCAGAGAAAAAGGATATTTTTCTCATCATTGTTATAGCCTGCGGGTTGATGTACATTTCCTCCTCATTTAACAACATCTGTATAGCCTGGGTTTCATTGAACTGGAAGTCACTGAGCAATACATCACCCTCACCATGCCGTACTTCCAACAGAGTTGAGCCCTCTCCTCCTCTTGGGGGATGAATGCTATCTTCTCCGTGAATAGTCAGAACTACCCCATTTCTTATCAATTCCATTTTCTGATGGAGAGTCAATGGTATAGCTTAGACACTTGGGTCATGCAACCAAGGTCTACCCAATAACAAGTTGAAAGACGCCGGTACGTTTAGTACATAAAAGTCGACCGACGTTACAAGGGCCCTACTGACATTGCAAATGACACCAGTCTCAGTACGTCCCTCCTTGTGTTGTCATAAACCCAGACTCCTTGATTGCTCAGTATGAAGTGCTCCGTCTTGAGTCCTAAATAGAGTGCTGTTCTGAGCGGACATGCATTTGATGCAGACCCGTTATCGATAAGAGTCACAGGGACCCATTTGTCCCGACACTGAACAGTAAGATGTAGTGATTTGTTGTGATTCCTTCTCTTTGCTGGCAGATCTTTATCGAAAAAAGAAATGATTTTTGGTTCTACCGTCGGTAAAATAAGTCTAATCAGTTGATTCGGGGTGGCATCTATCGAAACACTGACTTTCTTCAAAACCTTTAGCACAGCTTGTTTGTGTTTATGCGAGGCCATCAGTAGCCTCCAAATGTTGATATTGGATTGCGTCATCTTTAACTGCTTCAGCACTACATCATCCTCTTCTTCATGTTCTTTTTCCTTTCCTTTTCCACTTGGTTGCCCCTTTTTCAACTGGATTGGCTTGAAATGCCACCCACTCTTGGTCAGATGTTCTATCCCCTCCTTGGGATCCCATAATCCTGTTATTGTGTCATTGGTCTGTCGTACCTCGTTCACAAGTGGAGGGCTTTCAAATGCTCACAAATTGCCTAAATCACCGATTGCTATTCTTCCTATTTTCTCTTCATCATCATCAGTAGTCCATGTATTATCGACTTCTTCCCATATGTCCTCTTCGATAAAGTTCACCTGCTTTTCTCGAGTGACCCAAAAATCGATCCACTCTGTTTTGTCCAATTTCAGCTTGACCCTTACCAGCCAATAGGAATGCATCTCGTCAACGTATATCTCATCCTCAAAAAGTTTAGGAAGAGTGATGACATCAAGCATGTGGCCGAACCATAGGGCTGAGCTGGATAGTCCAATGGCTAGTCGTCTTCCTCGTTATGCTCTTCCTCTTGAAATGCTGCCTGATATCCTTCCTAGTCATTATCATTCCACTCCTCTATGACATCCCAGCCATTTCTGGTCATAATCAATGAACAAACTGCCTAATTTTTAGTACCTAAAACATGAGGACGTGGCAGGTATGTTAGACAGATATATCGGCTCGGGTCCTCTAATTCTCCAAGAGCATGTAATTTACCCCAGCCTGCCTGGCATGATTTAGTAGTGGATTAGTTGTGACATTCGGCTTTGGGGTGGCAGATGGTGACACGATCATCTTATTGTCGAAGAAGTTTTGGATCTCATGTCGGAGCCTTAAGCACTTGTGAGACCCCGACACGTTTTATTTTAAGAAATGATTAAGTGTTGATAGGAGTAAGAATTAAAACTTGAGCTTGGTGATGTTTTCAGCTTGGATAAGCATGAAAGGTATGTTAGAGAAAAAATATGAGGTTCTAATGGATGTCTGGACAAAAATATGTGAAAAGTGTGTGAAGAAAAGTGGCATACCTTCACTAATTTAGTCATAACTTTTTCTACAAAATGAATTTTGGTATGGAGCTTGAACCATTGGAAAGTAGACTTCCAGGGCTTCAATTTGAGCACAAGAACGACCATATTTGGAGTTCCGATGAAGGAGATATTCTCGTTTAAAGTCGAACGAAAAGTGCAGTCGCAGCAGAGACCAATCGAGCAGTCTGTGACAGGCAGAGGTTATAAATGTTGGTTTTTGGGCTGATTTTGTTAATTTCTCCTCTCCCTCTAAAACCTTAAGAGTGAGCTAGGGTTTAGTCTTGGGGGTCCTTGAGAGTTTCCATGTTCGTTGGGGGTGAAGATCTTGCCGTTTCCTTACACGAGCGGCCGTTAGAGAGCGTGGATATACGTTGGAAGCTCCTTTAAAGTTGCGTGTGTTGGGCTTTGGCGACTTGGAGCACACACGGAGCTTGATTCTTGATGGAGGATCTTCTTTGAGGTAGGATCTTGACTACTCCTTGTGATTTTCTATGATTTGTGTTGAAGTTTTTGAAACTAAACTAAACCCTAGTGAAATGTGATATGTGATATAAAGAGAAGTATGTATTGGTGGGGGGTTTTTGTATGGGTATTTTGATTACTTGAATATGAGTTGTTGATCAAAAGTTATGAGGTTGGTAAAAATGAGAAGATGTTTTGAAAGTATAATGATATAATTTTTCTTACACATTAATGATGGTGGGTTGGTTTTATGGAAATATGAAATGAAAGTGTTGAAACATATGTTTAATTAGATGTGTGTGTTGGAACGTTGAATGAGTTGTTAAGGTGAAATTTTGAAGTAAAGGATAGAATACTTTGAGAATTTTGGGGTTTTAAGAAATGACTACCTATGGTTTTGAGAAAATCTTGTATGAAAGGTTTTTAGATTGTTTTTGCTCCACAAAAACTTTTATGCCACGAGGAAGATTTTAATGTGATTTGCTTCTCTTTTTTAAGGTAAATTCTTGGCCCAAGGCATGTTAAAAAAAATTGGAAAATTCTTTTAAGTACTAAATACCAAAGTTTTTGGCTTAAAAAAGAATCAGGAGCACGACCGATCGATAGACCGCTCGAGCTGTCTATCGGGCGGTCTTTTGGCACTCTCGGTTCTTTGGTGCAGGTGAGAGACCACTCGAGCGGTCTGAGTCATTTTTCAAAATTTTGATGTTTTTTTTAAGGTTTGGATCTTGGGTACCTTGGCTCTAGTTTTCTAAAATACTTATTTTTACATTGATTATACCCTCGGTTGGGCCCCGTTGAAAGATTTTGAACTTGTTGTTTCTTTAAAAAAGAGAAAGAATAATAGTAAGAATGATAATAATAAACTAAACTCAGGCGAGTTTGGGTTATGAAGTGGGTTAGTTGTGGTGAGGCATGGATGTAAAGACTAAATGGATTTTTTAAATTTATTTGTATATATCTAAGATGGGTGCTTCCTTTTCAAATGAGATGCATACTAATGAATTTAATCTTGTGTTGAAGCATGATGGCATTTGCTTAATAATATGAGAATTATGATAATTTACATGTTGAAGTGATGATGCGCGATGCATGAGATATGAAGACATTTTGAAATACTTGAACGGAATTTGTTTTGACGATAAAGTGGAAAATTTAAAATGTGGAATGTGCATAATGAGGGGCTGCGGTCCTGCGGTGAAAGCTCGCGATGGTTTATATTCAAAGGTTAAATGTGAGTTGGTTTTTGTGAAAAACCTGGTAATGAGAATTAATGTGAAAGAAAGGAATATTTGGAAAAATGTTTCTTGAATAACTTGGCGTGCTTGGAAATAAATAATGAACTTATGGAACCTGTATTTTTATTCCGATTGCACCATCACACCTCATATATCATACTTAGCATAGAGTTAGTCTTTATCCTACGAGCTTTGACTCATGTATGTATACAAATCCATTTCAGGTTTCGAGGATCTGAGACGATACCAGGGCAGAGGATGCATATGGAAAAAGGCTAAGAGGAAAGATTTAATATTTCTTGTTTTTACATTATAATTGTACATAAAGTGAAGTGGATAATGGTAATAATGCCAGTGTTGTAAATGAACTCTTTAAAGTTGAAAATTTTGTTTAGCCTTTGTGGCACGTGTATATCATGAGAATAAAATATTTTATTTTTGATTGCTTAAATGAAATAAAGTATTGTTATTAAGAAAGTCGTTGTTGATAGCTTTCATATGGGATAATTTGGGCTGTGTCCATGGATACCCGGGGTTCGGAGCATTACAAATGGTGTCAGAGCTCTAGATTCAAATACCTAGGAGTCATGGGACTAACGATGACCCGTAGGTGTGACTTTTGATGAGACTAGGCACCACTATACGGCATAAATTGTGTGCTTGCATTGGCTTGCAATTGAAGTGTTTTGCGTATGTTATGTGTTTATATGAGCATGGAGGGTTGAATCTTAGGGTGATGTGACATGCCAATTGGCGTCCGACTAATTACTTTGAGGTTCGAAATAGAAAAGCGTTTGGCCAACGTTCTTTCTATGAGAAATCTGAATTAGTTGCCTGGATTGTCGCGTTACTCTAAGGCCTTCCCTTGGTCTGTGAATGTATGTTGATGTGATGTGGTTAGTTGACGGATAGGGTGTAGCTTTGTCTTAGGTGGTTAAGTTAAGTTTAACCTCCTTGGAGTTGTGATAAGCTTGTTATAAGAGTTATGCCCATGGGGATAAGACGAGTGTGATCCGGATGGTGATGCGCGATTTGAGAGTGTGACCCAGTGGTCAGTGATTGTGGCGGGTGTAAGCTTATAAGATGAGTACTGATTATTTAGGGTATGTTGTGTCTCTGTGAATTGGGATGACTGTGGTAGTTGCCCGTTGCGTGTCGTGCCACTATTAACTTGATGAATGAGTATGGTAGGGCGTTTAAAACCATTTGAAGGTTGTTTGTTGTGGTTGGTTATGAAGTGAGGTTATGGGCGTGTTGAGGATTATGTACATCATGAGCCATGCTATGTCTTGAGCCGTACTATGTCATGAGTCGTGTGCCCCGAGATTGGGTATGGACAGGAGTATAGTGGACGGGAGCGTAATAATCTCTGGCCTAAGGTGTGTTAGAAAGTCTGTGCTTAGACTGTGTTTAAGGTGTCCCTTACCCCGTGGGGTGTTGTTGGTAGCTATTGTAATGCCAAATAGTTTTAAAAGTATATGGATGACCTGTGAGCTTCTTTTAAGGCGTATTACTAAATAACATCTTTTGATAGGAGTTGGGAGTTGTGTGATAATGAGTAAGTGGGTTGGAGATGTTGTCGAGGGATAGGTTCTCGAGTGATATACATGTATGTATGGGAAGATGTATATTGGTGATAGTTGCAACGTGATGAATGATGATTGGAGGTTGTTTGGGAAGTTTCATGGAATAGAGTTTTGAGACTAGGGTTGTTGTTCTCTAGATAAGGAGACTATGTGGGACACATGGTATAGGGTAAGAATGTGAGTGTGAGTATGTGAGATTTGAAGGGCATGTGGTAGATATTGCCAGTGCGGCTAACTCGATCATCTTAGGACGACGTGTGGATGGGCAACGACCCCTTAAGAGAAGGATGGTTGTGGTCGATATTTGGCTTAAATTCTAGAAGTGGTGGTGTTGTGTTACCCTTAGAGGGTGAGTGATAGGATGGTGCCTGTGATCCAGAATTGATAAGCGAGGTTTGTTTGGTTCGTGCGGCATGTGATTACTTTCTTGTTTGGATTGTTATGTGCCGATGATACTAGTAAAGTGGCATAAGAGACACGTGTTACCGGTTTGACATTTTGTGTTTTGATGGGTGTACTAGAGTTGTAAGCTCGAGACTTTGACGTGGTTTTGTCTACCCGTTAGATTGTTACCTACCTTTTTGGATTTGAGTTAGTGTGACGTGACTCATAAGGAGATGTTCTAAAGGGATGTGAGTATGTATAGCGTTGCGCATTGATGGATAGACGATGAGAGATTTTATGGATACATGACATGCGTCACCGGGATACGTAGCGACCAATAATTAGAATGTTTGAGTGAAGATTCGAGTATGAGGAATTTACTCATTTTGTATGGTTATTCTAAGTGGTAGTGACATGGAGTGAGAGCCTAAAGCTGACTCGTAATTTCCCCAGCTGGAGAAATGTTTTATGGTTGATTGACGAGTGTGATTATTATTCTTGATAGGAATAAAGCATTGGAATCATAAGAGTGTGGGTCCGTTTACCCGTGGTTTCTTGAAGAGTCCATTTGCTTTACCTTGTGAACCCGAGCATTTGGATAATGTTTTTGGAAATGTAATCACATTTGTGCGGGATGTCAATAACTTTGATTCTCATTGAGAGAGAAGGATTCTAAGGGAGTTCAGTGATCGAGTTGTTTGTTTGGTAAAATCCTCAAGTATTAGTTATGTGGGATTCCTACGAGAACGCAAGTCCTTGGTTTAGTGGTTATCCTTGTGGCTAGGAGATTATGATTGGGTACCGTGCTGGGTGCATAAGGAAGGGACTGTAGAAAAGTTTGATATTGTGGTTAGCCTGGTACCGAGATGATGTCTGCTGAATGTGATATGTTTAAAGGTCAATTGTGATTCCACCTTAGGTTCAAAGGTAGGTATGTTGTTGGCCTAGGAGAGAGAATATGGAGTAATGAGGTGCATCAGTGTATTGTGTGGTTAAGATGGCTTAGGATGATGGGCGAGAAAACGTTGGATGAGATGTTTATCACAAATATGTGCCCGGGAAGCAGAAGTGCAGGACGTAACTGCATGGTCATGAGAGTTACTCATAATTTAAGATAAAAGGTCTCAAGATTGGATTTCCTTTGTTGGTGTTGTGAGCTTTTATGTAAGTTGTTGGACAATGAAGCGTTGACATGATGTGAATGTTGGCGTTGTGTCTTCGTGAGTATTTAGTGACGAGTTTGTAGTCCAAAGGGATATGTTGAGCGAGGTATGAAATTTGATGAAGTTCGCGTGCGTGCGAATGAGGTTTGAAAGTACGTTGAGGTTGGGTCATGGTTTTTGATCGACCATTTCTTTTTAGCAAGAAGATATGATTGTCTTGCGGATAGTGGTAAGGTGCGGATTGCTCCACCTTAGTTAGGTGTAAAGGTCGGGACCGTTGGTCGATTCTTAGTCCGAATGTTTCGGGAGATAGGGGCCTCCGTGGATTAGTATTTATACTGTGATCCACGAGTTACGCCTAAAGAATGGGTATTACCGAAATTAGATGGTCTGAGAGTTGAGTTCTTCGTAGATTTTCAGGATGGAGTTGTTTACTCCACTATGTAAGTGTGTGGGGTTGTGTTCCCTGTGAGATGGGGCTGGTAGATTAGGAATGTCTATCCTTACTGATGAGAGGGTTAGTATTGAGGCGTAGAGTCTTTTTCTGTAGTGATTAACGGAGGATTATTAACAGTTGTATGTAGTTTTTGCTCAGTGGTGTAGTGTATGGTTGCACCTTTAGTTTTCAGTGGAATGGAAAGTTTATTGGAACCTTGCGGTGGGGGTATTCACATGACAGATTTTGATGAAAATTTGTGAGTTTAAATTTATGTTTGTGTTAAGTCTTGTCTTGGATAATGGGGTGAAATTTTGGTTGATGATAGAGGATGGAATAGAGGACAAAGGTTTAGAGGAAGAACGTTCATATGTATTCCAGGTGGATTAAGCAAGTTTTTCTCTGAAAAATGAACGTTTGTGCAATTGATCACAGATGAGCATCTTTTTAACTTCAGTGACGGCATAGTTAGTATAAGCAGGATAATAATGTGGTACCAAGATGGATGGCCATCAGTTGATCATCAGAACTTGAGTAAGGTTTGTGTGTGAAACTTATGACTTCATGTGGTATGGTGTTGCTCGGGTTGCAACAAAGATTGTTGATGGTTAATGAGATAGTGTTGAGCTTGAGATTTAGTGCTGAATTTCGGGGATGAAATTCCTTTAAGTGGGGAAGAATTATGAGACCTCGACCCATTTTATTTTAAGAAATGATTAAGTGTTGATGGAAGTAAGAATTAAAACTTGAGGTTGGTGATGTTTTGAGCTTGGGTACGCATGAAAGGTATGTTAGAGGAAAAATATGAGGTTCTAATGGATGTCTGGACAAAAATATGTGAAAAGTGTGTGAAAGAAAGTGATATACCTTCACTAATTTTGTCATAACGTTTTTTACAAAATGAATTTTGGTATGAGGTTTGAACCATTGGAAAGTAGACTTTTGGGGCTTCAGTTTGAGTACAAGAACGACCTTATTTGGAGTTCGAATGAAGGAGATATGCTCGTTTAAAGTCGGACCAAAAGTGCAGTCGCAGCAGAGACCGATCGAGCGGTCCTGAGACCGCTCAAGCGGTCTGTGACGGGAAGAGGTTATAAATGTCGGTTTTTGGGCTGATTTTGTTAATTTCTCTTCTCTCCTCTCTCTCTAAAAGCTTAAGAGTGAGTTAGGCTTTAGTCTTGGGGGTCCTTGAGAGTTTCCATGTTCGTTGGGGGTGAAGATCTTGTCGTTTCATTGCACGAGCGGCCGTTGGAGAGCATGGATATACGTTGGAAGCTCCTTTAAAGTTGCATGTGTTGGACTTTGGCAACTTGGAGCTCACGCAGGGCTTGATTCTTGATGGAGGATCTTCTTTAAGGTAGGATCTTGACTACTCATTGTGATTTTCTATGATTTTTGAAGTTTTTGAAACTAAACTAAACCCTAGTGAAATTTGAAATGTGATATGTGATATAAAGAGAAGTATGTATTGGTGGGGGTTTTTGTATGGATATTTTGATTACTTGAATATGAGTCGTTGATCAAAAGCTATGAGGTTGGTAAAAATGAGAAGATGTTTTGAAAGTACAAAGATATAATTTTTCTTACACATTAATGATGGTGGGTTGGTCTTATGGAAATATGAAATGAAAGTGTTGAAACATATGTTTAATTAGATGTGTGTGTTGGAACGTTGAATGAGTTGATAAGGTGAAGTTTTGAAGTAAAGGATAGAATACTTTGAGAATTTTGGGGTTTTAAGAAATTACTACCTATGGTTTTGAGAAAATCTTGTATAAAAGGTTTTCAGATTGTTTTTGCTCTACATAAACTTTTAGGCCCCAAGGAAGATTTTAATGTGATTTGCTTCTCTTTTTAAAGGTAAATTCTTGGCCCAAGGTAAGTTAAAAAAATTGGAAAATTCTTTTAAGTACTAAAAACCAAAGTTTTTGGCTTGAAAAAGAATCAGGAGCACGACCGATCGATAGACTGCTCGAGCTGTCTATCGGGAGGTCTTTTGGCACTCTCGGTTCTTTGGTGCAGGTGAGAGGCCGCTCGAGCGGTCTTATCACCGATCAAGCGGTCTGGGTCATTTTTTAAAGTTTTGATATTTTTCTTAAAGGTTTGAATCTTGGGTACCTCGGCCCTAATTTCCTAAAATACTTTTTTTTACATTGATTAAACCCACGGTTGGGCCCCTTTGAAAGATTTTGAACTTGTTGTTTCTTTGAAAAAGAGGAAGAATAATAGTAAGAATGATAATAATAAACTAAACTCAGGCGTGTTAGGGTTATGAAGTGGGGTAGTTGTGGTGAGGCATGGATGTAAAGACTAAATGGATTTTTTAAATTTATTTGTATATATCTAAGATGGGTGCTTCCTTTTCAAATGAGATGCATACTAATGAATTTAATCTTGTGTTGAAGCATTATGACATTGCTTAAAAATATGAAAATTATGAGAATTTACATGTTGAAGTGATGATGCGTGATGCATGAGATATGAAGACATTTTGAAATATTTGAACCAAATTTCTTTTGACGATAAAGTGGAAAATTTAAAATGTGGAATGTGCATAAAGAGGGGCTGCGGTCCTGCAGTGAAAGCTCGCGAAGGTTTATATTCAAAGGTTAAATGTGAGTTGGATTTTGTGAAAAACCTGGTACTGAGAATTAATGTGAAAGAAATGAATATTTGGAAAAATGTTTCATGAATAACTTGGCGTGCTTGGAAATAAATAATGAACTTATGGAACCTGTATTTTCATTCCGATTGCACCATCACACCTCATATATCATACTTAGCATAGAGTTAGTCTTTATCCTACGAGTTTCGGCTCATGTATGTATACAAAACCATTTCAGGTTTCGAGGATCTGAGACGATACCAGGGCAGAGGATCATATGGAAAAAGGCTAAGAGGAAATATTTAATATTTCTTGTTTTACATTATAATTGTACATAAAGTGAAGTAGATAATGGTAATAATGCCAGTGTTGTAAATGAACTCTTTAAAATTGAAAAATTTGTTTAGCCTTTGTGGCACGTGTATATCGTGAGAATAAAATATTTTATTTTTGATTGCTTAAATGAAATAAAGTGTTGTTATTAAGAAAGTCGTTATTGATAGCTTTCATGTGGGATAATTTGGGTTGTGTCCATAGGTACCCGGGATTCGGGGCGTTACAAATGGTATCAGAGCTCTAGGTTCAAATACCTAGGAGCCGTGGGACTAACGATGACCCGTAGGTGTGACTTTTGATGAGACTAGGCACCACTATACAGCATAAATTATGTGCTTGCATGGGCTCGCGGTTGAAGTGTTTTGCGTATGTTATGTGTTTATATGAGCATGGAGGGTTGAATCTTAGGGTGATGTGACATGCTAATTGGCGTCCGACCAACTACTTTGGGGTTCGAAAAAGAAAAGCGTTTGGCCAACGTTCTTTCTATGAGAAATCTGAATTAGTTGCCTGGATTGTCGCGTTACTCTGAGGCCTTCCCTCGGTCTGTGAATGCATGTTGATGTGATGTGGTTAGGTGGCGGATAGGGTGTAGCTTTGTCTTAGGTGGTTAAGTTAAGTTTAACCTCGTTGGAGTTGTGATAAGGTTGTTATAAGAGTTATGCCCGTGGGGATAAAACGAGTGTGATCCGGATGGTGATGTGCGATTTGAGAGTGTGACCCAGTGGTAAGTGATTGTGGTGGGTGTGTGAGCTTATAAGATGAGTACTGATTATTTAGGGTATGTTGTGTCTCTATGAATTGGGATGACTGTGGTAGTTGCCCGTTGCGTGTCGTGCCACTATTAACTTGATGAATGAGTATTTTAGGGCGTTTAAAACCATTTGAAGGTCGTTTGTTGTGGTTGGATATGAAATGAGGTTATGAGCGTGTTAGGATTACGTACGTCATGAACCGTGCTATGTCTTGACCCCGTACAATGTCATGAGCCGTGTGCCCCGAGATTAGGTATGGACAGGAGTATAGTGGACGGGAGCGTAATAATCTCTGGCCTAAGGTGTGTTAAAAAGTCTAAGCTTATACTATGTTTAAGGTGTCCCTTACCCCGTGGGGTGTTGTTGGTAGCTATTGTAATGCCAGATAGTTTTGAAAGTATATGGATGACCTGTGAGCTTCTTTTAAGGCGTATTACTAAGTAACATCTTTTGATAGGAGTTGGGAGTTGTGCGATAATGAGTAAGTGGGTTAGAGATGCTGTCGAGGGATAGGTTCTCGAATGATATACATGTATGTATGGGAAGATTTATATTGGTGATAGTTGCAACGTGATGAATGATGATTGGAGGTTGTTTGGGAAGTTTCACGGAATAGAGTTTTGTGACTAGGGTTGTTGTTCTCTAGATAAGGAGACTATGTGGGACACATGGTATAGGGT
>JAUMHN010401254.1:0-15809 GCA_032360265.1 Heliamphora ciliata
ATTTATCATAATTTTGATAGCAATTAAATAAATAAGTGTAGACTTTTAAACTAAATTAAGTTAGTTTGACTAGAATTAATTTTTTGACTTATTTATTGTGTAGAGAATTTAAATAATTATTTGTTTACTTTTGTTGGCCTATATTATTATATTAGTATATATATTACTTGTGTAAAAAGTATTTGATCAAATTAATACTTAATTTAAACATTGTTTTCCCATTTATAAGCTTTAAAAGGCAAAATGTAGCTTTTTGGGTACAAATTCCTAGGTGGCTAGCCATGCAAGGGCATTTTGGTTATTTTTGTTGTTATTTTATATTTTATTAATTAATTGTATATAAATATCTAAATTTGGGTGTCCATGTGTTAAATTTTAGAATTTTTGAGACTTTTGCTGTATTTGAGGCAAAATGATCATTTTATCTTAGTTATGAAAATTTTTGATTTTTAATTTAATATTTTATGTTATTTACTTAATTTAAGTTGTTCCGAGACTTTTCTAAGTGTTAGGGTTTTGCCTCTAAGTATTTGGTCTCCTTTAGGATTTTTGGGTCAAAATTAGGATTTCGGGTTACTTAGGATTTTTGGGCTAATTAGGGTTTTTCTTATTCATGCAGCGACCTAGGTCCTTATTATCTATCCATCGCTAATACTAGAGTTTGATCCGGGTTGTTACAATCTATCCCTAAAACAAATTTCGTTCTCAAAATTTCATAACATTAAAAAAATGATATACATACATTACTCATAAAAATTCTCATAAAATAAAAAATTAATTTTATTAAAATAAAATTAAATATTTAAAATATAATTTTCAGTATACCAACCCTAACATATACTACCCATGTCATTTATGGTAAAACGCAGCTACTCAAATAAAGAACTCTACACATGAATCATGGCAGTTATACTATTATAAGTATTCCCTTCCATGTATTATAATATATAGTATTCTCTAAATGCATATTTTATAAGTTACTTTAATTTTATGAATGTGCTACCAGTTAGCCATTTATGTCCTACTTTACGTATTCTAACGGATAAATTTATACAAAATTTTATGCACACGCTTCTTTTATTCTTTAAGAATTTTTGAAATGTATAAAATGAGTTACTAATAAGAGAAATTAAATACATAATGGTTAACAAGTTTCATAAGTGTCATATGACCATTATACTGTATTGTCGATAATCTTTTAGTCATAAAATTCATAATTATTAGTCCAAACACTTTATGTTCAAACCACTTCATGTTACGCAACATTTTCTCCCATAATGATGTACTCTATGTCGATAAGTTTCTTTCGGCATTTATTCTTATTATTCTTAGAGTACAAAATTAAAATCGAATTTTCATAAGGTTCTTTAATGGTTTCGACCAAAAAATCGACAATCTTAAAATCCATAATACCTATGTTATGATTTCATAGCTCCAAGTTTAAACAAGCTTATAGTTCCTATCCTTGACATGTACCTCATTACTTTAGTTGCAACTTTTAATTATTTCTAATAGAATCTACTCATCCGCAGTAGGCGCTACTATATATGCATAACCATACATTACCAAATGGTTAATCCAAATGTAGCCAAACCCTAAAAATACTTAAAGTTGAACTTCAATTACATTAAGAATTATAAAAATAATATTTACTCCCACTAACCTTTATGTATATATATTGATCATAATGGTAAATTCATATCATATACTAACAATGCAAAATCTTTTACACAATTTATGGAAACTTTTTAACCTCAATTGGAAATAATAATTTCTTTCTGACAAACATAATCAGAAATATTTAATACTGACATACTAGAACCAAAACTAGTATTAAGTAACAATAGTTGCAATAACCAAGAATATAAACCTTAGTGCTATGAAAAATAAATTTTTGCCTGAATTAACCAATGCTAATTCAGTAGTAAATTCTAATCTTCCCGTAGGCAATGATTGATAATTTATGAACTTACTAAAATACTTTATTAATAATATTAATAAATAATAAACATTAAAAATAAAATTTCTTACACTTGTGGGTCTAGAAAAAATTCTATTCTTAATACTTAAAATTATTATTTTATTCCAACTAAATCACAAAAATAATAACTGCCTTGTAAAGTTAAGATTATTATTTTTTATGAATTAATTGCTACTATGATACTACTATTGTTCATGAATCTTTGTGAAAATTCTTTATGCGTGATTATCATCATGTCTTAAGGTGTTGTGATTA
Source organism: Heliamphora ciliata (assembly GCA_032360265.1). Classification (NCBI taxonomy): domain Eukaryota; kingdom Viridiplantae; phylum Streptophyta; class Magnoliopsida; order Ericales; family Sarraceniaceae; genus Heliamphora; species Heliamphora ciliata. The sequence continues at coordinate 2,237 of JAUMHN010401254.1, forward strand.
TTCTTAAGTTATTTTGATATTCATTACTTAAAAATTGGCATCAAATTTCTACAAATATAATATGTGTTTGAATATCAAATAAGAAGAACACATGTATCTAGTCTTTAGTCACAATTTTTCTGTCCATGTTATCCCAATTAAGAGACGAATTATTGAAAAAATAAATATTATTCAAATCTCATAATACACGAGTCTAATTATAGATGATCATATAACTAAACCAAATCAATTTCAAAAACATTGATTTAAAAAAAACATAATATCTTACCAAAATTTCTTTAAATATGCAAACAACTATAATCATCATAAATAATATTCGCATATAAATGACACACATATAAGTAACAAATATACATAATTGTCAACTAAATTCAAATCATCCAACAAGAATTTATGATAAATTCACAAATTATAGCATTAATTTATTTAATTTTCTATCAATAAATTAAAGTATAAAAAATTAACATTAAAAATTCACATATTTTAGAAAAATCTTAAAAACTTGAGAGGTGATAAAAAATTAAATTTCAAGTCTACCGGATCAAACCATGATCAATCGAAGTTCATACTAGTATTTAACAACCAAGCAATATAATTATTTAATGATAACCAAATTCGGTCTTAGAATTACCCAAACAATCAATGATTCACGAACACACTGTTCATCTTCTCCCATGTGGATTCATCTTCTCCCATGTGGCTTTTGATTTCTCCCATGTGAAACTTTATCAACATCCTCTTATTCTCTTCATCTTTTCCTTCAAGATCTTTCTTGGGATTTCAAATAATTTAGAATTGTGTAAAACCAAACATGACCTTAATATTGATCCAAATTCAAAACATTTGCTTCGCCACAATTCATCATCTTTCGGTGTAGAAGAAATTCAAAAGCCACACCCCCGTTTCGAATAAAAACAATCTAACCCACCATATTTCCAAAAAGGAATTAAAAATAAATAAATACTATCCAAACCACTTTTTTTTTTAAACAAAAGTTCAAAACAGTAATCTCGGTTCTCATGCATTTTTATACCGCCAAATGCTGTCTTAGAGAGACCCAAAAACACAACGGTTCAAGAACAGTGCATTGTTCACCTTCCCCTTTTGGAAATTTCATCCTAGGACCGTTTGGATTCAAAAACTTTAAAAAAAAAATTCTAAACGTGGTTATTAAGTAACGAGATTAATATCAACCGAATGGAGGGTCGCCACTGTTCATATCTCTGAAATCTTGTTCGTCTCCAAAATCTTAAAATTTCAAAAAATTTGGTATTTCATTTCAAAGAATTTAACCCATGATATCTTTGTCATATTATATCTAAATAATACAAATAATATACCATTAGAAAGGTATTGAGATAAGATTCTACAAATAAAAATCTATCAGATCACTCAAAACAAATTTGTTAAGAGCATTTATGGGCCAAAAAAGCAATTTGAACATTTTCATACAACCAAACAGTGCCTTATAGTGAAACCCGAAGGCGGTTAGCGAAGAGAGATGATTGTTCATGATCTCTTAAAAATCAGAGATTTTTTCCAACCAAACATTGCCTTAAGAAAAACAAAAAAACACTGTATCTTAATGAATGAAGAATCGATGTGAAATATATATCATTTCAAAATAGTTTCGAAAACTGATTGAAACTAAAACCATTATTGTCCGATTTAACAAAATTAAACCCACTCCAAATGTGTGGATGATCAAAGATGGACTGTTTCTTTCACCGAAACAATCACTGACATGATTTGCATGAAAAATTTTCAAGATTACAAGTCTTTCCAGATCCATGTTCAAACATAGATCCAAAATAACGAAAACATGCACATCATGCACATATGTTCTTGTATATTTTCATATCACTATTTATAAACCATGATCAAACATAGATCCAAAATAACAAACATATGCACATCATGCACATATGTCCTTGTATATTTACATATCGCTTGCAGAACTACCGTAAAAAGAAAAAGAAACCCAACTTTTTTTCACTATAATGTTTTGACAGAAGTGACAAAACTCATGCATCGTACATAGATTCCTTAAACATGCTTATGGTGGTATGAAGTGATATAACTTTTGATACAATGAAACAATAAACACGTACATTCGTAATGTAGTGATCACAAAAGAAGACGTAGTACATTTAAATAAACAATATAGTATGAAGGTAGTTCTGATACCAATGTAAGTTAAATTGATATATGTAGATATAGCGAAAATATGAATAATATATCTTTAACTATGATTGTTCAATTGCTAAAAATGATCTGCACTTACAGAGTAATTCTTCTAACCTTATATTCTTATTTTGATAAAAACCGTTAATGGATTACAAGCATTTTTTCATACAAGGTTATGTTAGGAACCTTTTTTTATTTATAAGCAATTATGATACCCTTTCATCAAATAGTACCAATTGCACTTATTCATAATAGATACCTACTCACAGAAGATGGAACTTTCACTAATATTCTTTTAATATAATAAATATAGTATTTATCTATTACTCATTAAATAATATAAATAAATATAGATATCTATGTGGGCCATATATAGATAAAGAAATTCTTACATGGGAGAGAAATGTTAATTTTATTTTTAATACAAAATTTTATTTGTGTACTTAAGAATAATGAAATGAGAGAAGTTAAGAATGCCAGGTAGAAGAGAAAAACAAAACTTTAAAGTTTTATAAATTTTCAATATAAGATTTTATTATTGGTTTGTATTTTATTTTATTCATATTTAGCTTTTTATATACTGTAATAAACTAAATCTAATTCAAATTTAAGTGTTTATTATAAGAAAAAGAAAAATTAAAATTAAGTGTTTTTTAATATTCACGATTTCTTAGTACATTAAATATATACTATGCTATTCAAATTTAAGTTCATAGCATGAATATTCATAAAGTTTTGTTCTAACATTTCATAATAATAATCTTCGCGCCACCCTCATTTCTTTCTTGTCACTCCATCTTGGTTTTTTGTCCTCTCTATTGACTTCTCTCTCTACATATTATATATGTATATATTTATATGCATAAAACTTAAACACATCAAATATCTGTTCTAAAAAAATAAAATATTGGTTAAATATCTCAGTCGCTTTTTTATACAAAATTTTATATTCAATGTGAGTTTTGTATAATAGATCTTGATAAATGTTTTCTAACATTATTAATTATCATAAAAAATTTTGGCTTGCTAACCAACAAAAAAATTTATAAAACAACGGGAAGCCCCAATCTGTGTCACAGTAATGATCGAAGTCACAGAAATTTCAGTAGAAACACAGCAAATCATGGCAGGGTATAACTTCAACAGTTTCATACTGATTCATGTAGATAATCTAGCATAGAGAGAGCCTATCGATGTAGTTTGGCAATCACGCTTCAGTCGGCAATTCTACACTCCCACAACAATATATAACCTGCAGAGGATATGAAATTTAGAAGAAGAAACAAAACCCAAAAAAAATAGAAGAATAAAAAACCCTGCATATTCATGTTAAATGGTGGAATAAAAAAATACAAAAATATAACCTAATTAGCTGCTAATGGTAGAATCACCAATTGAAAAAGTGGGACAGTAACTTGTGAGGAGTAAAAAACATAACAATAAAAAAAGAAGCTAATAAAACAACAACAAAAAAACGAACCTGTAGATTAACTGCAATGGTGAAACCACCGTATGAGGGATATATAAAACCTGTTGAAGAGAGGGAGAGGATAAGACGAAGGGAAGAGAGAGAGAGAGAGAGAGAGAGAGAGAGTAGAACGGGTTTGAAAACTGTTTAGGTGAGATTGAGTTTGTTTTTTTTTCTTAGAAATGGGGGATTTTAAAATTACATTTTCATGGAAACGTGGGGGAAGTGGGATAAAATTATAAGTTTTTTTTAAAAAAAGCTTTAATTGAGGGCTTAAGAATATGGGAATGAGAAAAGGTAAAGAAGCCATGCAGGAAAGAGGAAAGCAACTTTTAATGAAAAATTAGGATGAGAGATTTTGAAAATTTTGGCAACCTAACTACATTCTTAGATTTTGAGAATTTTGACAACCTAACTACATTCTTATATATATATATATATATCTATATATATATATATATATAGTATCATAGATAGATGAGCTTGCAGCACTTGCTATTTGCTAGTTTGGATGAAAATGTAATCGTGCATTTAAGTCTACAAACTATACGTGGTTATTGTGAATTATTGGGAGTATAAGTCTCACATGAACCAAATTATATAGGTAAAGTGAATTTAACTCTATCATATATGTAGTAATTTGATTTCACTTTTGGTTCGAGCTCTAAGCATAACTAGCATTTAACCATCTCAAACTCATTTGATTATTTCATATTCGGGTGGAGTTCAATTTTGAATTTGAACCCTATAGTAAACGTACTAAATTAACTCAACTGTTAGACCCTACTCATGTAGGTGCTTTAATTGCGAAAGGATGTGACAATGCATACCTAAACGACTAACTACGAAGAGATACCTAGTTCAACAGATAAAGAGTGACTCACCCTTGATTACAATAAATGAAGTGTATAAATGAGAAACACTCACTCTCTTTACAGAAATAATTTACGATAAATGAGAAGGTAAAGAGAGTTGAGGAACAAGAGTTGGAGATTCAACAATAAATGAGAGCTTGATAATTCTGAGTTTGATTCAAGCAATAGAACGGCAAAAGTAGGTCTCCAGTTGGAGTAAATGCTGAGAAATTACTCCTTATATTAGCTATTGTGCATCAATGATCGTTGGAGGTAGGTGGGAGCAATAAATGTCAAAAATATAACCATTGAACTCTACCACGAATTTGAATTTTTGTCGCTGGTGTCGACACAAAGACTTTTGGTGTCGACACAAATTGTGTGGGCAGAATCCCTTAAGTGGTTGGGTCGACACAAATTTGCTGAGGGGTCGACACAATTTCTGCACTCTACCTTACCAATATCATGGTATCGACACATTTAAATCTGGTGTCATCTCGTTTGAAACTTCAGTGTCTGGAAGAGGCACTTTGTGTCGACTCATATCTTCTTTGGTGTCAACACTAAATTCTGCAGGAAGTCTCGGTATATTTGTGTCGACACTTGCGGTCTCTGGTGTCGACACCACAAATTCTTCAGGCAGTCTCGGGATATTTGTGTCGACACTTGAGGTCTCTGGTGTCGTCACCACAAATTCTTCAGGCAGTTTCGGGACTTTTGTGTCGACTTATCTTCAATTGGTGTCGACACATCAAATGCTGTAGGTGGCTTCGGTTCTTTTGTGTCGACACGATTTTCATTTGTGTCGACTCAAAATTTCGGATACCAAAAGTGAGAGACACTTTTGTGTCGACACAAAACTTATTTGTGTCAACTCATTTTGAGTCCTGAGAGCTACGGCTCTTTTGTGTTGACACAAAACTTGTTCGTGTTGACACTAACTTTGATACCTGAAAGATAACTTTATGAAACTGTTAGGGTGTCAAACCATTTGTTTAAAGGGGTTGACACATTTGATGTGATTCAAGTATAATTTGCCTTAAAAGTGTGTGACTTATTTTTCAATTGAGTTTAACACAAAATATTCTTATGTAAGAATACTTAAGTATTTTAATTCTTTTGAGAGATAAGTCATTTCTTTTTAGCTAAGGTGTCAAATCATTTTTTTAAAATGTGTTAACACTTTCATTTTGAAAATATAAAGATATTATCATTTTAAAGTCAATTATTCTTAAAAAATAAATTTTGAAAATAATCAAAATCAAAATAAAAAGCCCTTGGGCTAATAGGTTCAAATATCGAGCTTGGATAATTTTTTAAGAATTGAATTAAGGAACCATTTCAGTCGTTTTTATTAACGAATTCACTTAAGATTAGGCGGGGTCAAATTGAGATGTCTACAGTTGTCCCTCTTTGATATAACTTGCATAGCAACGCGTGATACAAGTTATATCAAAGATCCAGAGACAACATCCATTTGATCGAGCCATCAATCTTAGGCCACAAACACACAAGTATGCATATGATGTTGGTCGTACTCGAATTTTTATCGAGCTACCTACGTACCCTTTTGTTAGGGATCAGACCAAAAATATAGTTTATGAGGCAAATGCAAAAGTGTAAGAGAATAAACACAATGCAGGTGCTAACATAATGTAAACATCGACATAATCAAATAAATCCTAAAGATCAAATCAAGATCTAAAGGGTAAAGATCTAAATGGAGCACAAACAAACAAGTCAAAGATCGAGTCAACATCTAAGAAGTCGATTGAGGATAAAATAATTAAAAGAATCGAGTCAAAATCCTAAAACTTACCTTAATTGGAAAAACAATCACAAATTGATCGGCTTAGTCAAGACCTAACAATTCAGGACATAGCAAGGGTAAAAATAATTAAAATCCAAGTCAAGACTTAAAACAATTTATACTGAGAAGAATAACCACGGATTAATAGGTCGAGACCTAAAAACTTGGGACGAAACGCGAGATAAAAGTAATTAAAAATTAAGTCACGGCTTAAAATTAAATTTATGAGGAGAAAAACTACAAATTAATAGGTCGAGTCAAGACCTAAACTCGGGACGAAACACGGGATAATACTAATTAAAAGCTAAGTCATGACTTAAAATTAAATTTATCGAGAGAAGAAACCACGAATTAATAGGTCGAGTCAAGACCTAAAAACTCGGGACGAAACACATGATAAAACTAATTAAAAGCCAAGTCACGGCTTAAAATTAAATTTATCAGGAGGAGAAACTAAGAATTAATAGGTCGAGTCAAAATCTAAAAATTTGAGATGAAACACGAGATAAAAATAATTAAAAGCCAAGTCACGGCTTCAAATTAAATTTATCGGGAGGAAAAATCATGAATTATAGGTCAAGTCAAGACCTAAAAATTCGAAACGAAGCACAAGATAAAAATAATTAAAAATCAAGTCACAACTTAAAATTAAATCTATCAGGAGAAAAGGCCACGAATTAATAGGTCGAGTCATAACCAAAAACTTCGGGATGAAACACGGGATAAAACTAATTAAAAGCCAAGTCACAGCTTAAAATTAAATTTATCGGGAGGAGAAACCACGAATTAATAGGTCGATTCAAGACGTAAAATCTCGGGATGAAACACAGGATAAAACTAATTAAAAGTCAAGTCACGGCTTAAAATTAAATTTATCAGGAGAAGAAACCACGAATTAATAGGTCGATTCAAGACCTAAAAATTCGGAACGAAACACAGGATAAAAATAATTAAAAGACAAGTTACGACTTAAAATTAAATTTATCGAAAGAAAATCACAAATTAATAGGTCGAGTCAAGACCTAAAAATTCGAGACGAACCACGGGATAAAAATAATTAAAAGTCAAGTCACGACTTAAAATTAAATTTATCGGAAAGAAACCACGAGTTAATAAGTCAAGTTAAGATCTAAAAATTCGGGACGAAACACGGGATAAAAATAATTAAAAATCAAGTCATGACTTAAAATTAAATTTATCGGGAGAAAAAGTCACGAATTAATAAGCCAAGTTAAGACCTAAAAATTCGAGACGAAGCACATGATAAAAATAACTAAAAACTAAGTCACGACATAAAATTAAATTTATTGGGAGAAAAAGTATCAAATTAATAGGTCGAGTCAAGACCTAAAAATTCGGGACGAAACACGGAATAAAACTAATTAAAAGCCAAATCACGATTTAAAATTAAATTTATCAGGAGAAAACATTACCAAAAATCAAAGTAGAATAACACACATAACACACTAAGATTTAAATTTTTTTTTTTTTTTTTTAAAAACACTCACAATTAAAACGCACATACATACTAACAAATACACAAAACAAATATAAAATAACCAAACTCCTCCCAAAACCCTAAAACACCATGATAGCCAACTGATCGGCGGTCGCCAGGTACAAAGCTCGAGAACATGACATGACATTTGAAAAGCTGGCAGCCGCCATGTTGTTTCCCCTCTGACATGGCGGTCGCCGCAACCAAAACCCTTTTAAGCCGGTGGTCACCATGTGTCTCTTCACCATCCTGGCGGTCGCTCACATTGGAAGTGGCGACCACCACTTCCAAACGCGTTTATGGCCTTCAGAGCTGCGCGAGCCAGGTTCATTCTTACCCCTTGCTTTCTCTCTCTAGCACTCTCACTCCCTTAAATTCTCTCCAACTCTCTTCTTGCTTTCCTTTTGCTCCTTGCTTTTCTTAACATGGCAGGACACAGTCATCTTGAGGACATCGCAAGAGCTATCGGCGGTTCTTCATCGAGTGAGAGCTCCGTCATGGGGACTCTTGAGGGCACGACCACCAGCCTTCCTGTCGGTGGGGTTACCACCACTCAGCCTTCTACTGTGATGGGTGCGATGGACGCCCTCGTGCTTGAGGCGAAACGTGCCTCTCGCCGTACCGCTAAGGAGGAGGCACCAGCAGCTGCTGAGGCACAGGCAGCTGCAGACGCTACTGCTGAGGTTGAGATGATTGATTTTCTCGATCCTCATGCTGGGGAGGGCCATCCAGCGCCTTTTGATCCTCACACTTATGCCCCGTTACCCCATCGCTTGGTTCCGGGTGGGATGAGGCGTTACGATCCACCTACTGACTCCGTTGCTGCTGATGTTCTTCTTCGGGAGCCGAACCAGCACATTTCTCGCCAACGCCCATTGGTAAGTTTTCTATCCTTACGGTTTCAAAATCAAAACATGTCCATATGATATATCTCAAATATAGACGCATGCCTAGAATCCCCCTGTGATGATGATGCAATGATGATGTGATGTGATGATGATATCTGTGATAACTGTACATAATGTTTGAGATTTGAACATGTAAAACTTAGCCTAGGTACCTGTGCAAAAGAGATTAAAACAGTATGAATACTAGGATTAGAGTTTAGATGTAAACAATAAAGGGGCGATTATGTTAGCAAAAATTACAAAAATAATGGGCTTGACTTTTTTTTTTTTTTTATTTAGGAAAACCTCAAGAGGGCATTATTGTAAAATTGAAGGGAGAGTTTTTTATTTTATTTTATTTTTGGGGCTAGACATAAAAATCTAAGGGATTCAATTTTTATTTTTGGGGCATAGAAAATTTAAGGAGGAAATCTTTTCAAACATTCTAAAAATTAAAGAAAATTTTTGTCAAAAATCCTAAAAATTATGACAAATTTTCAAAGATCACGCATCTTAGAAAATTAAGGAGCATTTTTCAAAAATCTTAGAAAAAATAAGAAAATTTTTCAAAAATTTTAAAAAATTAAGAGAAAATTAGAGAAAAAAAATCAAAAATCTTAAAAAATTAAAGAATGTGGGGCAAAACACAAATATCAAAGGGAATATTTTTTTATTTTTGATGTTTAGGAAAAACTAAGAGAATGATTAACACAAAATAATAGAGATTTACCTGACGCACCAGAACTTAGGATCCTAGTCTCCTACTAGGATGTGCAAAGTTTGCCTAGCGCACCAGGGCGTAGGGTGCCTAATATTTAGGGCTTGAGATATTTGCCTGGCGCACCAGGGCTTTAGGGTGCCTAGTCTTCTAAGGCTTTGGGTTCTTAGTCTTCTACGATTTGGGGTTCTTAGTCTTCTACTAGGACGTGCAAGGTTTGCCTGACGTACCAGGGCTTAGGGTGCCTAATCTTTAGGACTTAAGAGATTTGTCTGGCGCACTAGAGCTTAGGGTTCCTAGTCTAGATCGGCATAGATTGGAATTGACTGGGTGTGATTAAAGGTAATTAGAAGCGATCAGGTACAATCAGAAGCAATTTGGGCTACGTGGGATAAAGTTTACACATATTTGGTATTTCGATGAGTTCAGATATAAGGGGTTGTCAGATCCGAAACTAAAAGTAGTAAAGAGTTCAAGTTTCGTGATTGAGCCTTTTAACAGTCACAACCGCTTCACCTTATGGTAGTAAAAGGTGAAGAATATTTTTGACGTACAAAGGGTTGATTAAGGCTCTCAACAAGAAGTTTAAAAATTCAAAATTGATAAAAGATGTAAAGTGGGAAAAGATGCGAGACTTGGCGATATTAGAGATATATACTAAAAATCATACTTTTGCGTAATGGATTTTGATATTGATTTTATTTATTAATAGAATTTATTATTTCCATTTTAATGAGAATATGTGTAAACAATATTTGCACTGTATTATTTATTTAATATTATGTATGTGTATTTTTTATTCCACGTAGTAGATGATCTAGTGCGTAGAGTTCGGCTTATACACAGAAGATCAGATTATCGATTTTTGTAGAATATAAGACTTTTGTTCACAGACTTAAATAGAATTGGACACTCTATCGGTAGAACAGTAGTACAACGTTTTAATAGGTCTATTTTGATTATAGAAAATTGTATAATTTCAACTTACTGTGTTAGTACATTTTTTGTGTATTGAACAAAACCATCTTGGGGTAATTATTTTTATACTAACTCTATAAATAATTAATAGCACATAATTATTATGAGTGCTTATACTCTTATTCTCGAAATAATTAATAGATACATATATTTAGTATTTGTTATTTTGATTCATAAAAGAATGAGATCTATTATAGGTTAATAAGCTCGGTGAATTGAACAACAGTATTACGTGTATGGTGAATATTAATTATTAACGGAATTCACGTTCCAGCATAAAGATTGATGATACCATTTTAAGAAAGTTTATAAATTTTGATTATGTCAAACCCTGCAGATGGATTTTGTATCCAACTTATCAAATAAGTTAAGTGAAAAGTCTTAAAAAAATTTTAAGTGGTTGATTAAAATAAAATTATGACGGATGTTAATAATCTTAATGTAGGGAGATAAATAAGCATTTAATAACATGGAGTTCAAAATTATTTTTGAGATAAAACCAAGAGTGTAATTATAACTTTTTAGTAGTATGAATTGTAATTTATGGAATTAAAAATTTAATTCGGATTGAATTAAGTTTTTTTCTAATTACATAAGAAGTCTGAATCTTATTTACTCCTTACATCCCTGTCGTAGCCAATATATACACTACTTAAATCGTTGGGAACTAAGATTTTTGTATTCTCGTGAGAATTCAAGGAAAAGGCGTAGCTAAGTTAGGGTTTAATCATAAAAATCAAAACACACTCTCTATTCGTGATTAGGTGTACGGGAATACAGTAAACGGTCTAAGGTATTGACAATTTTTCTGATCCGTGCATCCATCCAGAAGATTTTTGTTCAAATGCTGAGACAAGATCAAATTAGAGATCTCTCAAAGGTATAGTCCTTATTCCGCCATATAGGATTTATCAGATTCTTGTCGTTTTTCTAAGTATAATCCACATGCATTGTCGTCGATTCCTGGGAAAAAGAATGTACTGCAGGGACAGATGATTGACAACCTATACAGTCTCATAGGAAGCGTTGTGACAGGTAGAGCTATTGCTAGACATTAGAAGAGTAGTATAGGTAAGCGACATACACAGACAAAATGTAAGGATGATCAGGTTGAACAACAGTTGCAGAGAGGCACATGTAACAGGCATAGGGATACACGAAAGCGACAAGGTAGTATAAGTGCGCATGTGAGCAAATCAGATAGTGTGCAAAATACCGACAAGAAGCGAAGACAACAATTGTTGGATGTTTACAAAAAACCTCTGGGCAGTGAGACTAATACGACACACGTGACAAAAAAGTGTACACCTCGATAGAAGCGAGTCTCCCTTACTCGTGATTTGATTGGTGGTGGTGATCTCTCTAGTTGTGTGCACAAAGAGGGAGAGATGGGGCCATGTTCTTCCACAAAGCAGAGAGCTTTGTAGGCCACCCAGGTAAGGGTGCAGGCACCTTAGTGTAGAGGTGCGAGTCATGCCATTTAGGTGTGGTAGTTCGACGACAATGACGATGATAGAATCAACATCAATTCTAGTTATCTTTAAGGTCGTTTGTAGAATCCAAGTCAAGGTAGAGATTGTTAAGCTAAGTATTTGTATTCTGTAGGGCCCGTATTTTTATTATTTTATTTGGTCTATATGTGTTTAGGTTGGGATGAATTAGGAGTTCACTACGAATCTTTTTTTGTCTAGATTTTAATATTATATAAACTTATAGGCTTTTAGAGTTTTCTCGATGTGTCTATAAATAAGACACTGGTGGATTTTTAGGATTAGAGAAAATTGTATGAGAACAATTTGAGAGATTAACTGGTACAGAGTAAGGAGGGGTTGTATTCTTTCATATTCGACGTAGTAAAATATTTACTCTCTCGCTTGTAAACGTAAGCCAGTATAAGCCGAACCATATAAATCCTCAATGTTGATTATTTTTTTCTATTTTGTGCATAAATTTTTGTTTTTATTTGCATTCAAAAATTCATGATTAAATCCAACATATAAATATATATGTACATGTATATGTTGGCCAGTCCATAATTGCCACAAAATAGTGTTCCCACCATTACCATTCCTTCATCTTCACTAGCACGGAACTGGTAAGCGTGTTGTGCAGCGCAATTTAAGGATTCGATTTTCGAATATATTTTTGTCATCAAATTCATTCATTATGTAAACTCAACAAATTCGTTATTCATGAAAAAAATTAAATTGATCCAACATCTATAGTTATATAATCGAAGACACTTGTTTTAACAGTTTTGTTCTCAAAATTGTTATTACCAGTTATTTATTTGAAAATAAATATTATTCAATCACATAATTATAGATATTTAATCAACTTAATTTTTTTAATGAAAAACAAACTTGACAAGTTCTATATAAACAAATTCGATCATAAAATATATTCGAAAATCGAACTCTTAAGCTAGCACAGCACCCCATGTTGTAATACCATGTTGTAATACCGTATATTTCTGCTAGCACGGTAGGACACCAATAATTTCGTCCAACATGTTGTGCATCATGCACAGCTCCCCAGGTTCCACTCTCACCATTAGGTGATGAGTAACCAAAAAAATCATTTATTAGTCCATTAATTTGCCATCCATGACCACCACAACCACCATTTCAAGGCGACAATGAAGAACGATTTGGCATAGCTGGGCTGGAAATGAGGATAGTGAATCTACATCAATGGCTGTTTCGAGGAAGACCCACTTTTGCTTCCACGCTTTGTTTTTACTTTCTAGTTAGGGGACACTAAACAAAGAATGAAAAAAAAAAAATCAGAAGGCAGGACATCATCTGTTTAGTTCAACTTATGAGGGTTATAGTGTCAAGATTTGACAATTTGTATGGCCCCACTGAAATGGTGTGTGGCATTAACAAGGAGAATGAATTCTCTAGAATGCAATTATTGTGCAATGCATAATTATATTATATAATACATTGTGTAATACATAATTATTAGATTAATGCATTGCACAATAATTTTATTGTAAAGAATCCCCCACCATTAACAACTCCCACCTTATACAGAGAAATATGGGTAACTCTCTCTCTCTCTCTCTCTCTCTCTCTCTCATATACGTGTGTGTATATATATATATATATATATATATATATATATATATGAAAGTGCGAGTATATGTGCGTGTAAGGAAGAAAAAGATA
>JAUMHN010401262.1:0-15807 GCA_032360265.1 Heliamphora ciliata
AAGTGGTCAAGATAAGGGCGAAAACAGCGGCTAAAGGGAAGACAGAATTTGAAATTTGAAATGACGTGTTGTGGTTCAGTCACAGATAGTATGTGCCTAATAATGGGGAGTTGAGGAGGCAAGCCTTAGACAAAGCGCACAACTCAACATACACCATGCACCTGGGAAGTGCGAAGTCGTATAGAGACTTAAAGGAAATATATTGGTGAAGTGGGAAGAAGAAGGATGTAGAGAATTTCGTGATAAGATGTTTAGTATGCCAGCAAGTTAAGATTGAACACCAGAGCCGACAAGATTATTACAGTCGTTACCAGTACTCGAGTGGAGGTGGGAACATAATACCATGGATTTCGTAACCGGACTCCCTCGAACACCTAAGGGGAGTGATGCTATTTGGATAATTGTGGATAGGTTAACGAAGTCAGCTCACTACCTACCAATAAAGATGATGTATTTTGCGGATCGCTTTTACACAGCTTCATATCGATGAGATCGTTAGGCTACACGAAGTACCAATTTCTATATTATTGGACAGAAACCCACGTTTTACGTCCTGGATTTGGCCAAGCTTACAAGAAGCATTAGGGACTACTTTAAAGTTCAGCATGGCTTTCCATCTACAGACTGACGGTCAATCGGAGTGAACAATTCAGACATTAAAAGATATGCTTAGAGCATGCGTTCTAGACTTTGCTGGAAGCTAAGAGGAACATTTATCGTTGATCAAGTTTGCATATAACAATAGTTTTTAGTCAACTATAGGGATGGCCCCTTACGAAGCGTTGTACGGTAGGAAATGTTGAAACCCAATTTGTTGGAAAGAAGTCAGAGAGAGGAAGTTGTTTGGACCCGCGATAGTTCAAATTACCACTGATAAGATTAAGTTGATCTGAGAGGGATTGAAGCAATCGCAAGACAGGCAGAAGCGTTGTGCAGATAATCAGAGATGCGACCTGGAGTTTGTAGTGGGGGACCGTGTGTTCTTAAAGATACTACCATGGAAGTGTATGATTAATCCAAAAGAGTTTTGCCCTGTGAGAGTGTGTGTAAGCTCGGTAAGGGTGTGTGTGTAAGTCCGATAAGGGTGAGGGTTGGTCTTCAAAGGCATTGAGTTGTAGTTCCTTTTAAGGGTAAGCGTTAGTCTTTAATGGCATTTTGAATTTTGAATAGAGTCGTGTGTTAGAAACTATTAGTTTGAACTATAGCTTTGGCTTTAAAGCCTTATCATAAGAAAAATCCATGTCTCCTTGAGCGAGGTATGTAAATTTCAACGATAAAATTTTTTAAAAGAGGGTAGATTGTAATAATCCAAACTCAAGATATGAATAAAAAAGAAAGAACATCTCAAAAGAAACGAAGTATCGAACCTAAGTTCAGTAAGAAGAACCAGCCCGACCGTTTAACCTTTTCGAGCCCAAGACTTGGGACAGAGTGGGAACCACACAAGCATGTATTAAAACCTTAACGTCGAGGAGAAGAATTCAAAATTATAAGTCCAACTCGTTTAAAACAAGAGTTACGCTCAAAAAGTCAAGAAACGAACTAATGTAAAAATACCCGAATTTTCTCCTACAAATAAATAAAAAATTATTTTTATATATATATATATATATATATATATATATATATATATATATATACACATTCAAGTGGCTAACTTACGAAATGTGCCAAAATTTGGTGAGCAAGTTTCACAAACTCAAGTTAAGTTTAAAGTAACTAAGGTTAGTTAACCCATGGTTAAAGAAATTTCCTAGGAAGCTTCCTATTTGACTTTTGGCTATAAAAAGAGACCCAGTTCACCCTTTTTCTTCATAATTTTGTGCATATAGAGAGGGAGAGAGAGAGAGAGAGAAGAAGAAGAAGAAGAAAAAGAAAGAAGAAGAAAGAAGGAGGAGGATCCATGGAGCTTGAAGCTAAGTCCAACGTTTTTCATTACCAAGAAACAACTTCTAAACAAGGTAATCAAGACTCTAACACTTCTGATTTTATACATATCAAATACCTCTTTTATTATTTTAAAACACAAATCAAAGATCAAGAACCGAAAACTCAAAAATAAAGGCGTCATGGTTGGTTTTTGGGGTTGTTTGGTATGAATGTTGAAGTTGTGAGTTGGTGTGGGTTTTTCCATGGGTTCCATGACTACTATAAGATCTGGAACATTGATATATTAAAGTACAACACATGTATACAAAGAATATAGATCAAAAACTCACATATATGACAGTAAGAGGCTAGAACCAAAATAGGCCTGAGTTTTGGGCGTTTTGGGCGTTTTGAGCTTTCTGTCCTGATCTTTGCAATATCATAACTCAATGTAAAAAAATGATATAAGTGTGTTCTTTATATCCAGACCTAGGTTTTGTGGTATCTTTTATCCAAAGTTGGTTTGAACTCATTTGAGTGTGTAGAACTCGAGATATTGCAATTCTACCAAAATGTGTCGATTTCAGACCATTCAACAATGCAGACCTAAAAACCCTAATTTAAAATGAGATTCGAGTTTTTTCCAAAACATGAAAGTTGTAGACCACATGTATATCTAACTATCCACCAAAACCCAGCACAAAATAATGAGGTTTGATTGGTTAAAAACCCTTTGAAACTCTTGTTGTCTTTTAGTCCTCAAGGGACACTTCTATCACATATTTTTGTGTAGCCCAAATCGTCTATTTTTAATGATCTATTCAAAACGTGGTCTACATGAACTTTTTAGATAACATATTGAAATACTTGCTGCCCAAAAATTAGACCTTCAAGCCTTGGGATGATTCTCCAAAACTATTTCAAACCCTCTGTCCAAAACCGGCTCTACTGAGTTTTAACGGCTGACAGAACCTATTCTCTAAAATTGCCAAAAAGTCTAACTTTTTCCAAACAACTACCCTTAACTCTAAACATGAAACTTGTAGGGGACATGTTGAACTAAAACATACGCAAAAATGGGCTCATTTGGACTCGATCTGATACCCCAAAACTGAGACCAACAGAGACACTTATCTGACCAATTCTCTGAGCAAGTGTTGAACCATTGTTGTTTCCGTCAAACTTTTCATCTCATTACCTTAGGTTTTAGCCTTGATGTAAAACATAAAAGTTGTAGAAAATATTTTAATCTAAATTGTCACCAAAAATCATAATCCAACTCCAAGTCTAAGTATCTCAAAATGCTACGGTACTTTAAAATTTAATGATTAGGAGAGAGTAATAAATGGTTAAGTTAAATCCATAAACAAGTGAAAGATTGGGCAACAGCGTAGTACCTCTTAAACCTAAAAAGAAAGTAACCATGGTACCAAAAATCAAGAAATCATTCGAAGGTCAGAATTGTTTTAGTACTTCACATTCTAAGAGAGGTAGAACTCTGTGTTGACGGTTAAATCATGTTTGTTGCTAGGCATGAAAGTTTTGTTACCAGAGGAGTAATCTTAGCTCGTTGACAAAGGCTCGGTTCATATGCATGTAAGATAAGGTGAGAGTGCTTAGCCATTATCTTGAACTTGAATTTATGTAAATGATGCATGAAAATGCTTTGAAACGTATGTTTTGAATTATGACCAATTTGACGATCGCATGAACCTATTGTTTTCAAAAGCCATGATGTTTTTAATTCAAGTGTGTTATTCATGATATTTTGAGCTAGCATGATGTTACTATAAAAGTATGGTTAATGTTGTGTGGTTGTTCCAGAGTGCCAAGTTACAAGGGTTTCTGGCCCTTTATATCCTGTTATGAGGGAGGTTACCCAACTATGGGTTTTTCATTTGTCCCTTTTGGGGAGATTTTTCGTTAAGCAGGGGTTTTTGCCTTTAAGACTTTTGGGCTGAGTCCCAGGTGTTAGCACATAGCACTCGTGCTTGGTAGAGAGTTGTCCTCATTCCATCACATTATTTTTCGTGCATTGCGAATTGAGGTTATGGTACCATTGGAACTCCCGATTGTGAAATTGACGACTACTTGGACATTGCTGGGGTTTGAGTCTAGATTTGAGAAAGTGGTCATGCATTTTAAATTTGTGGTGGTTGAGCCAGGAACATATTTCTGTTTGCAATACTGAGAAGGTTCTGTATAATCTGTGATATTTTCATGTTAAAGCAAATGCATCATTTTCTATAATTTCGTGAAAAATGTGATGAACTATTTTTAGAAAAAGTTTTCAGTTATCCTTGACTAAGTAACTATCTTTTTTGTTCATGATAATGCTAAGTGCGCTCTCTTGTAACCTCTATGGTTGCAAATACCAAGAGCGGCTAGGATTTGGTCCACCACAGGCGTCGTCGAGTAACTTTGGTTCAGTTTTCTTTTGTTTAGTTTTTTGTTTTGGCAGTGCTTCATGTATAGACCCTGGAGGTTTTTTTTTTTGATATTTTAGAAGTAATGTATGCCCTTGGGATGGCGAATCCCTAGTGAATCATGTATACCTCTTTTGACATTAAAGTGTTGTGATTGCTTAGAAATTCTTATTTGGTCTCTTACTATATTTATCCCTTGTCTTTCTCTTTGGCCGCGGCGGGATCACATCCCTTTGTACAGGTTTGGTGCCTTGCGGGAGCAGGGTGTTACATCATTTGTTTTCGATCTCACATAAACTTGATCCCAAGGATTTGAATGGCTTCTCCCAATTCCTTCATATCGAACTTTCCAGATAACCATACTTTAACCGTAGATAATGCCCCCACATCATTTCTAATGAACAAGATATCGTCTACATAAAGTACTAAGAAGATCACCATGCTTCAGTTACACTTCTTCTACACAAAGGACTCATCCGGACTTTGATCAAAATCATAAGACTTAATGGCTTGATCAAACCGAGTGTTCTAAGACCTCGATGCCTGCTTATGTCCATAAATTGATCTCTTAAACTTACACAACATGTGTTCCTAGCCCTTTGCAATGAATCCGTCTGGTTTTATCATATAGATACACTCATCAAGACTTTCATTAAGGAAAGCTGTCTTGACATTCATTTGCCAGATTTCGTAATCGAAATGAACGAAAATAGATAAGAGAGTCCAGATAGACTTAAGCATGGCTAACGGCGAAAAAGTTTTCTCATAATCGATCCCTTCTTTCTGAGTGAACCCTTTAGCAACAAGCCTAGTTTTGAAAGTTTTAACCTTCCTACCTACTCCTCTCTTCCTCTTATAGATCCACTTGCATCCAATGAGTTTTATCCCTCCAGGTGGTTCTACAAGTTTTCAGACCTAATTGGAATACATAGATTCGAACTCTGAATTCATAGCCATTTGCCAAATATTTGCATCTTTATCTTGAAGTACTTCATTGCAGTTATAGGGATCGGTATCTAGTTCTGTCGAGATCTTATCAAAAGACTTTTTCAAGAACATAAATCGGCCAGGTTGATAAACAACCATCCCACTACGATGAGGCACTGCCTGTGTCTATGTACTAGCAGTAACACGCTATATAGAATCAAAACCCTGTGCATCAGCACCCTGTTTTTGATTAGCACATGTCCCAATAATCCTCTCACTATGACGAGGTAATGGAATAATAGTGACTTATTCTTCCATTATACTGGTATTTTCTCCTAATTTTTCTAGAATAATTTTTTTATTGGGCATGTGATCCATAATATAATTCTCTTTCAAGAATTAGGCATTGGTGCTAACAATGACTTTCGAATCCTTAGAATTAAAAAAAAAAAAAAAAAATCACCCCTTGTTCCCTTGGAATACCCCACAAACAAACAAACTTCTGTTCTCAATTTGAACTTTCCCGCGTTCCCTTTCAGCACATGCGCTGGACACCCCCAAATTCAAATGTGTTTCAAGCTAGACTTACGCCCGGTCCACAATTATATAAGAGTAGAATGTACTGACTTAAAAGGTACTATGTTCAAAATGTAAGTCATTATCTCCAAAGCGATTCTACAAACGAATCGGGTAAACTTGAATAACTCATCATGGATCTTACTATCTCCATAAGAGTCCTATTTCTTCTTTCTGCTACACTATTCTGCTGTGGAGTGCCAGGTGCAGTTAATTAGGATGTAATCCCTTCTGATGACAAGTAGTCCTTAAACTTTTTAAAAAGCTATTCTCCACCACAGTCAGAACGTAGTGATTTAATACTTTTACCTAGATGCTTCTGCGCCTCCGCCTTGAATTCTTTGAATTTCTCAAAGCTTTCAGACTTATGGCGCATCAAGTAAATGAATCCATAACTTGAGTAGTCATCAATGAAACTGACGCAGTACTCAAAGCCACCTCTAGCCCAGATTATCATAGGACCACATACATCAGAATGAACTAGCTCCAACAGTTCTTGAGCTCTATGGCCTTTGGCTAAAAATGGCCTCTTGGTTCTTTTACCTTCTAAGCAAGATTCACAAATTGAAAGTGCCTCCACTTCGAATGAACTCAAAAGTTTATCTGTTAGCAGTATGTTTATCCTCTTTAGATTAATATGACCCAAGTGTAAGTGCCAAAGAAACGTTTGGTTCATTAAAAAAGAAAACTTCTCTTATATGTTAATATTGATGTGTTATTCATTTCAGTTAGTTACAGTGTAAGAGAGATTGGAGTAATAACATGAAGATCATCTACCAATATACCAAAATAGATAACCCGTTTATTATCCTTAATAACCACAGAATTATTAAAATAAACTAAATATCCGTCTTTAACGAACCTAGAAATAGAAATTAAGTTCCTTATAATGGAAGGTACAAAAAGACAATATCTCAATATTAAAACCCTATCTCCACTAAAACTGAGAGTGACATCTTTTACTGTAACTACTGTCACCCTTGTATTATTGCCCATATGCAGGTAAATTTTCTCATCACTAAGTTGTCAGGTTTCCTAGAACCCCTGCAACGAATTGCAAACATGATTAGTGACTCCCGTATCTACACACCAGGTACTGATAGATAACACCACTAAACAAGTTTTCACAACTAGTGAACAGAAATTACCCTATTTGTTCTGACTTTTAAGAAATACTGGGCATACATAGCTTTTTCTAGTGCTGTGTTTAGTTACAGTGAAAACATCTGCTGTTCGGATTTTTTACACCAGTCTGTGGCCCACTAACTACCCTGGACATCGTATCTCCCTATTTTTGGACCTTTTTCTTCTTCATGCCTTTCGGCCCAGAGAAAGATTCTTTTTCAGAAATAAACACATTTCCTTGTATTGAGGGAATACCATTGGTAGTTAAAGTTATATCCAAATTACTTTTTCAGTCAACAAAATTTGGTCCCGTTAGTTTGTTTTCTTTGAGTATTAAAACGAGTGGGTTGAAAGCCATTTTAATCCTGAAAATCACATAATTAAATAAAATCGTTAATTATGATGAGCAAAACTTTAAATTTATTTTAATTTGGTTCTCTCTACCATTTTAAAATAAATTCACCAACAGCCTAGTAACCTGAGAATAGCATGCCTCAATGGGATGATGTCTACCATCCTTCATAAGACTAGACAAGGCAATTTCTTTTAATTTTACTATCTAGACAACTGACCATGCGAAGTAAAATTAAATAACTGACATAGTTTCGGTCCAGTATATAATAGCAGTAACTCAGATGGAGAGGATACTATTATATACAGCTAACTGTTAACCATCACCTAATTCTAAATTAATCGCTTCGCAATGAACCCTTCAGATGGAGAAGTGATCCATACTAACAAGTATCTAGAATTGTTCCTAAAAGAGGTTCGTACTGATGATACCGCAATTAATCTGTCCATTGGCGAGAAAAGCCATTTTGCCGACACACAGGGTTTAATTGCATCGCCTATAAACTTGTGATGGAGACCGCGAGATTTTTCTGTGAATAAATTTCTTCTCCCACTTAAATTTTTAAAATATTTTTTAGGATTATAAAAATTCGTTTAATTAAAATAAATTTATTAATTTCGAAAGCCACACGATCTTAATGAAACAAATATCTTTTTATGTACATGATTCCAAAGATTCACTACTACATTAATTGTAACAGATCTCGATTTTTAATCGAGATCTTATTGAATCAATCTCAATTACAAACCGAGATCTGTCCGGCTGAGATTAAAAAATGGATACTTTTAATCTTGATAAAAAATCGAGATAAAAACTATTTTTAATCTCAGTCAACAACCGAAACAAAATAAATTGTAATCTCGATAAAAAATCGAGACAAAAAAATTTAAAACCGAGAAAAAAAAGATTATAATCTCGATAAAAAATCGAGACCCAAATGATCCAAAACCGATGTAAAAAAGATTTTAATCTTGGTTAACAACCGAGACCGAAAAGATCTAAAACTGAGAAAAATATACATTTCATCTCAATCGAAAATCGAGATAATCAATACTTTTAATCTCAGTCAAAAACTGGGATGGAAAACACTTTTAATCTCTGTCAAAAACCGAGATAAAATATATACAACCTGCAGTTAAATTATTAGCTTTTACAATAGCATCAGAGCAACACACCAAAAGCTATAACACAGCCAAAAGCTATAAAAACTGTACACAACCAATCTAGTATAACACAAAAATAACATCAAAGTAGCAAAAGATGTACACAACCAATCCAGTATACACAACTGAACTTGACCTAATATTTTTATCGCAAATATCAACAATCAATCACACACATCATGTATAAGAAACGCTAAATAACTCATATATTTCATAATATAACTCATATTCCAAATTAAGATTAAAAAAATGTTGTTCAATATACTCCAGTTCACACCACACTTTAAGCTCCCCAAAAGAATAACCATTTTGTAGGGGAGAAAAATTCCCACAATAGAGTCTAAAAATGGCTAAAAAAATGCCCACAAAGAGTCTAAAAATAGTTAAGAATATGCCTGAAAAAAGCCACATGAAAGAGTTGCTAATTGAGTGGGCAAGAAAGCTAGCCTTCTATCATGGAAGGCTAGAGGCTCTGGATATCTTTCTCTTGGCATTCTTCATTGGTCATCCCTTAAGCTTCCTGCCACACGCAATTCATATATAAATGGTTTTACTAAAAGAATAATATTATACATGAGATTAACTCTAAGATATATAATTGAATGATTTTACTATAAGAAGAATACCTTGTAAAGAGGAACTCATATATTATTTAACATAAAATTGATCCATTCAATTCGCACTTCATCAAGTTCGGGCTTCCGTGTAAAAGTTTTTTCCATTGAACTACAAGAGTTCATGTAAAAAAATAAAAATAGTTAACAGCAAATTTTATTAGTATTACAAATAACACTAAGAAGTAAAAAATTAAACTTATATCTGATCTCCTTAAAATGCTCCTCTCTTTAATTAAATTTTTCATGAACCTCATCACATAAAATCCATATTACACATTTGTAGGTTGTCGGGGACACTACATATACAAGAATAATTTTAGTTTTTTTTTTTTACATATTACTGCTAAAACATTTAAACGTTAAATAAAATTAATACCTGAACTACTTTTCAAATTGGACTTGTCCTCCTCATGTTCTTTATAGTTTCGTAAATTTTGAGATGACTTAACAAGAATAACATTTTAACTAATTAATAAATAAACGAAAAAGCTTTAACTATAATGTACAAAAATTTCCAAACTTACGTGCTTGCTATAATTTTGAGACTCAAGTTAATTTCATTGTGAAGTAAATCAAGATAGTACACTGTCATCAATGATAGATCAATAACTAGTAATATCCAATGGTACCTAAATTTGAACAAGTCACAAAAATGAGATGAAATAATTCAAATGCACAATATAACATAAAAAAAAAACTAAATAAAGCACTAAGATAGTTACCCAACATTATGAGGAACTAAAAGTAGTTGATCAATCTCAACATCCTCTAATCTATTTGCAAGTAATACAGATTTTGAACTTCCACCAGACTTGGTTTTTGTACTCATAGCATATGGGTTCATAAATAGAAAACTGCTATCCAAATTAGAATTTGTATAACCTGATGGAGATGACTATTAACAAAAGAAATAGTTGTTACATCAAGCATACTAATTTGTCCAATCTTGAGAAGGGAGACAACAAAAGCATACAAGTAATTACTCTAATCTCATGTACAACATTATGCATGTAACAGATAATTCCTTCATTTCACATACATACTCCATGTCCACACTTTGAAGCTGAAGACTTATCTCGTCACAAAATACTCTCTTGTCTATTTGAATGGTAATGGCTTCATTATACTTGAGATGCTCCACAAATGATGAAAAATGTTGAATTGATTCCAAATTCTTTTCATAATCAAAATTTCTTAAAATTCCCTACGTTAATAATTTCTCAAATTAAGCTATTTATAAGTTAACCTTAATGTAAAAAATAATTATTATTATTTTATGGTAGAAAATTTGTACCTCATCATTAAGTAATACAAGATATTTAGGCCAACCAGGTTGATACCCCATTGCTTGTCCAACAACAGTAATCTCATCTTGGATAGGTATAGAAAGCAAAGCATCTTTGACAATCGCAATTTCAATAGACACACGTACAATGGCTTCTCTTTGTAGTACTGTATGCATTACATTTTCAAGTCTAATATTCTCATGCAATGTACCGTGAGCAACAATATTATCAAGTGATCCAACGGCCAATTTACAAGATTTGGTCTACAAAAAGCAATGAATTAGACACTAAAATAATAACTAAGCATACAACTAACAACATAAAAAATTCAAATTCAAGAGACATAAAATATATGTACCTTTTTGATTGAATGTTTAGGGCTTGGAGGTGGCATGTCTTCATTGATTCTCACTTTACTACCCTTTGAGATAAGATCAACTTGTTGACTTTCTATATTATCGCTTTTTAAAATGTTTGAACTAACATGGTCAGATTGGGGTGTATGGGGGTCTGTTGTCCCATTGCATTGAGTTGAGCTTGCATTTGTAAGACAATTGCCTCAAGAGTTTTATGTTTCTCTTCACAACGAGAATGGTATTCACGTCTAGGCATGTTGAAGTAAATGCTTGGTGTGACAAAATTTACTGCACCCCTAACCCGACCAGAATGTTTAGGAGTACCCAAAGCCATTGAAAGAATATCAGTGCTCCCATCAATGAATAAAGTCCCATCTTCTACTTGTTGAGTTAACTCATCCCAGCACATGCATCAATTTATAAGAATAATGAATAGTATATATTTACTATAAATTTATTAAGCTAGTTAGCATTAAGAAAATTTACAATTTTTGCAACTTGTATAATTCCTTCATAATCATATTCTCTATTTTTATTCTGACGAGCTTTCTTCCATAGAATGCTTCTATTCATTTCCTTAGTTGATTTTGTTTCAGATTTCTACAAAGCAAAGGTAAATAAATTTCATTAAATAATTTTATAGAACTTTAAATATATAACTAAAATTGTAAAATTTTGAAGAACTTACACATTCTACTTCAAACTGAGCATAGCCCTTTCGGCTAAATCTATGATTGTACAACAATTTTTTTCGTCTCTCTCTCTGCAGCTCACATAGTGTCTTTAAATTCAAGACATAAAACGATAAGTTCAGGTCCATAATATTGTGTATTGAGTAAAAAATTCACCTAAATGAGTACCTGAAATTCTTCTGTAAGTCTATCTCTAACAAACAAATCCCAATGTCTTTGTTCAATGAATGCATACATAGTTGGTGGCTTCGAAATGAGTTCTGAACTTAAATTGGGGTCAAGTATAATCTTCGTAAGTTTTTTCTTAAGTGTTCTCCATTTCTCGCCTATTGACATTATTGCGTTCTTTATACTTCTTGGATCCACATCATATCCTAACTGAGAATTTGTCACGCTCCAAACTCCGGATCACCTGAAACATCTGAAAACAACCCAACATGATACCCAACCTGAGAGCACGCTCTCAAAAATAAACCATACATGCATTTCATATAAACGCCTAACGACAAACAATACATGAGGCTCCAACGCCAAAAACATACACTACACGGCCCCAACGCCGGAAAACATGTTAAATATACATGTAACAGAAAGAAACAAAAAGGAAGACTATAATTCTTCTGCTCCTCCAGCAACCTCCTGATCAACCTGCGTGACCAGTACCTAAAAATATTTTATCCCACACTGTGAGCCAAGGCTCAGCAGAAACTAGACAAGCATGCAATATAAACAAAACATGCTAGGAAATCGAAGTGCGGTTTTTGACTCTCTTTCAAGCCATTAAAAACGATTTTACATGCAAGGAAAAAAGCGAGAATACAAACCATGTTTTGACTCACACACAGGAGTCTTGAAAACAGTTGAAAAATGATTTTTAGATCGTGATTCACACGCATCTTAAAAATAATTTGAAAACTGGTCTATCCGTCCTATAATGCAGTTCATGCAAGCCATGATCAATGCGACTTCTCAGACTTTCACCGATGGGTCGCCGACCAATCAAAGCGTCTTCTCGGACTTTCACAAACGAGTCGCTACCCAATAGACGTGCCTCTACCCAATAGACGTGCCTTCTCAGACTTTCATCGACAGGCCACCACCCTATTAATGCACCATACCATTCATATCCATGCAAACCTAAACTAAGAATTAATGCATAATCACGTACTATCACTACGTATCCCAAATCACGTCACATGATACACATGCCACTCACACAACATGCACTACATGCATCCGCTACGTAAAGCCCACATACATGCTTGTAAAACTCAGAATTTTAAAGCATAAACCACGTTACATATAACGCTACCGAAAGCCATGTAAATCACATTACATAATCCATACATGAATAAACTACAGCTATAGCATGCATAAAGCCCGTTATAAAAGCACATAACCACATATAACCTCACGCCACGACGCTACTCGCCACATAACCAGACACGTCATCACATGCCACACATCCGTCATTCGACACCCAAATGACTCGCCCACACCGGGATAACCAACACCTAACCTGGAGGACGACACCCGAACCTCCCTCAAATCGATTCTCACCAGAACCAACACCTCAAAACCGAACCACGGACCCACACTAAACTCACATAACCAACACGCACACAACCGTGCTTCGCATCCACATCTCACACCCACACGTCATCCACAAGGACGACACCTAACCAAACACCCGAGGCCACAACCCGACCCCCAAGCCACCACACGACCAACCGAACCCCCAAAAGGAATCCACAGGTATTTGAATCAACTAACCCCATAATTAATCAATTGAATATCATAGGACACCGATTGGAAACCAAGGAACCAACCCAAAATCACAAAACCAACAGCCCACAGCTTCAGTCGACTGGACCCAACCCCCAGTCGACTAAAAAACACACTGGAAACACAAAACGCCAAACCGAACCACTTCAGTCGACTGGACCTATGAGTTCAGCCGACTGAACCCCAAGAACTATGATCCAGTCGGCTGAACCTATGAGTTCAGTCGACTGAACACACCCAGAAACCTTTGAACATTTTGCAAAATAATCCCCTAAATCCCAACGCCACAGTAGGTGGAAGTTAATGTACTTGAGTAGAGATCTAAGTGCGAAGACCTAGTGCGACATATAATGTACACATTGTGAATGGTGGCCGATAACGTTTGTACGATGGTGATAGAGTCTTTACAAGGGCTTGTGGTTAACCTTATCTCGAGACAAGTGCATATTGGTTACCCTAAAAGGTAGTGACGTTGATTAAGAACCTAGTGTTGGCTCGTGGTTTCCCTAGGAAGAGAGATGTTTCATGATTAGTTTACGGGTGTGATTGTTCATTCTTGGTAGAAGTAAAATATTGGGATCATAAGAATGTGGATTCGATGGCTCATGGTTTCTTGAAAAGCTTGTGTGAACCCGAGTGCATGAGTAATGTCTTTGGAGATGCAATTTGGTTTGTATGAAATGCTGGTAGCTTTAGTTCAAGTCGGGTGAGGACCCTAAGGGAGTTCAGTGGTTCAATTGTTTGGGTGGTGAGATCCTCGAGTATTGGTTCTGTGGAATTCCTAGGGGAATATAGATCCGTGGTTTGGCTGATTAGGAGATCGTGTTTGGAAACCATGCTGGATGTATGTGTTTGAAAGGACCGTAGAAGGGTTTGAAAGTGCAGTAGGCCTAGTGCTGAAATGGTGTGTCATGAGTGTGACATGTCTGGAGGTTGTTTGCAGAGGTGGGTAAGTTGTTTGCCCATGAGAATGAAGTGCAAAGTAATAAAGTTTAACAGTATACCGTGTGGTTTGGGTGACCTGAAGCGATAGGCGAGAAACCATGGGTTAAGATGTCTGTGATAGGTGCGTGCCTGAGAAGCGGAAGTGCTGGAGGCGCTTGCATGGTTGTGGAGGTTATTAATAACTTTAGATCAGGAATTGGGTTTCCTTTGTTTGGTGTTGTGCACTTTTTATGAAAGTTACTTGGACAGTGGGTTCGAGGCTGTAGTTTGCCCAGTGAAAGTTAGATTAGTGAAGTGTAACCTTGTAAAGTGAGGTTTTAGCGCGATGGGAATGTTGGCGTTGTGTCTCAGTGTATGACGGGTGATGAGTTTGTAGTTCTATGGGATGTATGGTTCGAGGTATGAGGATTGATGGTGTTCCTGTGTGTGCGAATGCAGTCTGAGAGTTAAGAGCTTAAGTGCAATGGATGACCTGGGTATCATGTTCATAGTAATCGGTTAAAGAAATTAGTAAGGTTAAACAACTGTCTTCCCCAAAATGTTGAACGTATCAACCCAACCTTATCTACACCCTCAATAACAAACAATTCAAGGACACAACTTCGAAGAGAAGAGACACAAGTAATAATCCACAGCCTTTTGCACGAAATTTTGAGGATGAAATTTATTTAAGGGTGGTAGATTGTAACACCCTAGCCCGAACCCTAGTAGTAATCACCTAGACTGTAACAACTCGGCCTGGACCTTAGTTGTAACAGCCCAAACTATAACTACCCATAGAGCGATCTAACTCAAACCCTAGTATTGGCAACGGATAGACACTGAGAAATCCTAATTTGAACTAGAAACCCTAAAAAGTCTCAGAACAACTTAAATTAAGTAAATAACATAAAATATTAAATCAAAAATCAAAAAATTCCCATAATTAAGGTAAAATGACCATTTTGCCCCTAGTACAGCAAAAAGTTTCAAAAATCCAAAATTTGACACATGGACATTCAAAATCAGATATTTATATAAAATTTGTAAGGACTCGGTACCTGTTTATTTTGTTCAATAATATTTTTGATAAGAGAAGAGACTAAAGTAAATTTGGGCTTGGGTGTCATAAAATTTTGCTCATTTACAATTGAATTAATGATGTGTGAAAATAAAGAAATTTGAGATACCTGGTGATACATGATATTGACATGGGCGTGTTAATGAAAAGATTCAAGTGTTAAAATGTGGGCAAAATTGGAGATTTAAGTTGAATGTTAAGGCAATTCGCAGAATTTGGCTTCAGGAGTCATCGCTCGAGCGGTGGGGGTCCACTTGAGCGGACTATATATCGGGAGAAGTTTAGAGTATATATTCTCGAACCATGGCCACGTGAGGAAAGGGAGGCCCATTTCTCTTCTCCTCTTTTCTCTTATCCTGCCTTCTTCATCTTCCCTTTGTCCATCTCTAGAGAGAGAGAGAGAGAGAGTGAGAGAAAACCTAATCCCCCACCATGAAAACAGAAAGGTTGAACCAAAATTTAGAGCCACCGAGGATGAAAATCAAGTTTTGGAGCAAGAAAATGGAAGATAAAGTACTATGGAGGCATGATCTCTCAACATTCAAACCCTAGGAGGGAGAAATTGGAGTAATATCAAGCTTTTGGGCAAATCCAAGGTAGGATCTAGATTCTCTCATATGTGTGAGTT
>JAUMHN010401272.1:0-15806 GCA_032360265.1 Heliamphora ciliata
CCATTTTCACTTTCTACACAATCATGATGTAGTGTAAATACAAAGAAAACTAGATCTTCCCTCTGCCCCTTCATCCATATGCATCCTTTGCCCTGATATTGTCCCGGAACCTCAAAACTTGAGATGATTTTGGATATGTATACATGAGCCAAAGCTCGTAGGATAAAGACTAATCAAGTATTATGCATGATTTGTAAGGTGTGATGGGTGTAACTGAAATATAAATAAATATAAGGTTCACCAAGTCATTTTTCGCTCACACACACACCCACGCACATGAATGTCTCCTTTTTAACTCATTCCTTTATTCACATTAATTCGTACGGTTCATTAAAATCAAGTGCTCAATTTTCACATTTAACCTTTGAATGTAAACCTTTGCGGGCTTTTCACCGCAGGACTGCAGCCCCTTATTATGCATGAATCTTCACGGGATCTCACCGTAGGACCGCAGCCCCTCATTATGCATGAATTTTCACGGGCTCTCATCGTAAGACCGCAGCCCCTCATTATGAAAATTCCACATTCAACCATGGGGTTTCAACTCAAGTTAGTAGTTTCATTATGTAGCTTCCCATAGTTCACATCATTACTCAATGTCACTAAACACCAACATAAATATTAACTCAACTATAACCACATTATATTTCGTTTAGGTACCCAAAATTTGCTTTCATAGCTTATGCATTATGCATCATCACTTCAACACGTAAGTTCTCATGATTCTCATATTCTTGAGCAATTTTATAACGTATGAACACGAAATTTAATTCAATAGTAATCATATTATTTGAAAGGGAAGCACCCATCATATGTATGTACAAATACATGTAAAAACTCATTTATTCTTTCCAACCCTTCAATAACCCACTTTGTAAACAATATCCATTCAAACTTATTTAACCTAACACGATTCAAAACGAAACAAATTATGAATTCAAAACCATTTTGAAATACGCCCAACCGAGGGTTTGACTACTGTGATGAATAATCCAAAAGTTAGGTTTAAAGTTCCCAAAGGCTGAACCTTTAAGCAAAACATCAAAAATTTTTAAAAATACCCAGACCGATCGATCGATGAAGAGACTGATCAATCGGTCTCTTGCCTACGCAAGAGTACTGAGAATACCAAAAGACCGCTCGATAGACCAATCGATCGGTCTATCGAGCTATCCTATTCCAGGTCATTTTTAAGCCAAAAACTTAATTTTTAATACTAACAAGCCTTTTAAACACTTTCTTAAAACGTTTCAGATAAGAAACAACCTCTAAAAGAAAGTAAAATCATTCCAAAACCTCCCTCGGGCGCAAATATTTATGTGGAGCAAAAACAATCCAGAAACCTTTTATACAATAATATTCTTGAGACCATAGATAATCGTTTCTTAAAACCCCAAAGTTATCAAAGTGCTTTTTTATTTTATTTCAAACTTCACCTTATTGTCTCGTTCAACATTTCAACTCACAGATCTAATTAAACATGTGTTTTATAATAATCAACCTACCGTCATCAATTTATAAGAAAATCTATATCTATATATCTCAACCTTTTGATTCTGATACAAATTTATCTAACCATCCCATAAAAATCTTCAAAACCTCTTCTCATTTTTATCAACCTCTTAGTCTTTATCAACAACTCACATTTATCAAATAATCAACAATACTCATGTAAAACCCCCACCAATTCATGTTTCTCTTTAAACCACATATCACATTGCATTAGGGTTTAACCTAGTTTCAAAAACTTCAACATAAATCAATGTAAACCACAAGGATTAGCCGAGATCCTACCTCAAAGAAGATCCTCCATCAAGAATCAAGCCCCGTGTGAGCTCCAAATCGCCAAAGCTCAACACACGCAACTTCAAAGGAGCTTCTAGCGCCTACCCACGCTCTCCAACGGCCGCTCGTGCAAGGAAACGGCAAGATCTCCAACTCCCACGAACATGGAAACCCTCATGAACCTCCATAAGCCAAACCCTAGATCACTCCGAAGCTTTAGAGAGAGAGGTGAGAGGAGAAGAATGACAAAACAAACCTAAAAACTGAAATTTATAGCCTCTGTCCGTCACAGACCGATCAATCTGTCGCGGGACTGGGATCGATCGATCCGTCGCAGGACCGATCGATCTGTCTCCGCGACTACGCTGTTGGTCCAACTTTGAACAAGCTTATCTCCTTCATCCAAACTCGAAATGGGGTCGTTCTTGTACTCAAACTGAAGTCCCAGAAGTCTACTTTCCAATGGTTCAAACCTCATACCAAAATTCATTTTGTACAAAACGTTATGGCCAATTTAGTGAAGGTATATCACTTTTCTTCACACACTTTTTAATTATTTTTGTTCAAACATCCATTAGAGCCCCATATTCTTCTTCTAACATATCTTTTACGAGTATCCAAGCTCAAAATATCACCAAACTCAAGTTTTAATTCTTACTCCATCAATGCTCAATCATTTCTAAAATAGAACGGGTCAGGGTATCACATTTTTTTTTTTCAAAAACTCATCCCAAACTTCTAACTTTGCTCACATTTTAATATTTAAATCTTTCAATAAACACACCATATCAATATCATTTATCACCAGGTATCTCAGTTTCACGTTAACATATTATTCATTTTAATTGTTTACGAACAAAATTTTATAACATCCACATCCAAATTTAGTTCGATTTCTTCTCTTACCAAAAATATGGAATCACAAAATAAGCAAGTATCAGGCCCTTACAGTTATGGAGTATAAGGCTGAGTTTAATAGTCTATCTAGATTTACACAGGAGATCGTGCCTACTGATGAGTTCCGTGTGAAGCGGTTCAAGAGGGGTTTGAGGCCCGCTATCCGAGACAGAGTGGCAGCACTTAAGCTGCAGGTTTTTATAGAGTTGGTGGAGACCGCCATGAAGGTGGAAGATACTCTGAACGAGACGTGTCGGGATAGGGACAGTAGGAGTCAGTAGGACGAGGGACTTGCACAGTCCCGAGGATGCAGGGACAAGCATCAGCGGACATCTGGTCCGAGTTCTTATCCGGTGGGGTCTTATCAGCCACACTCTTCTGCATCTACACATCCCGTAGTCTCAACGGGAAGGTTAGATTAGAGGGAGCTTGTTTATCATAGATGCCAGCGGCCGGGGCATCGTGCGGTAGAGTGTCAGAGTGCAGCACCTGTTCAGATTCAGTCATAGTCGTAGGCACCCAGGAGAGGGCCACCAGTCTGTTTTGAGTGTGAGCAGTCTGGGCACATCCGAAAGAAATATCCTCGAGGAGGGAGCATTCAGAGCACAACGGGAGCACCAGCTATTCCATCAGGCTAGGGGAGACGGATGTATTCACAGCCTAGAGCTCAGACGTCCCATTTTGTTGAGGGAGGAGCTTCAGTACAATCGGGTTAACAGTCTATAGTTCAGGGCCACAGTGGACTGGCCAGGGCATATGTTCTTGCAGATCCTAGTTCATCTAGAGCACTGGTCAGGCCCGATGCTGCTTCCACCACCTCCATGATCAGAGGTACTCTTCTAGTTTTCAGATCATGGGTCAGTGTTCTTATCGACACTGGAGCATCACACTCATTTATATCTTTTGCTTTCGCATCTGCATTGGGGTTGCAAATGGAATGGTTGGGTAGTACCTTGAGTGTAGAGACCCATATCAGTGGGAGTGTGACGTTGAGTCTTATCTGTAGATCCTGTGTTTTGGAGGTTGCCAGTCGTTGTTTAGAGTTTGATTTTATCAATCTAGACATGACAGCATTTGATGTCATCCTAGGCATGGATTGGCTGACCACTTATCATGCCTTTATCGATTGCAATCGACGGAGGGTAACGATTTGTACACCGGTGGGAGATTATTTTTGTTTTGTGGGAGACTGGAATGAGGGTTTGATGTCTTTGCCCAGTGCTGTGTGGAACCAGGGCAACCTGGGTTTTTCTCAGCTCTCATATTGGATGAGGAGGTTGGAGTTCGATGAGAGCTACCTCTGGTGGTGTGCGATTATCCTGATGTCTTTCCTGATGATCTGCTTGAGTTACCACCGAGCCGTGAGATAGAGTTCTCTATTAATCTAGTCCCTGGAGCTGCTCCCATATCTATGCCGTCCTATCATTTTGTACCTGCTGAGTTGCGTGAACTCAAGGTACAACTTCAGGAGTTGCTTGACAGGGGGTTCATACGCCCGAGTACTTCGCTGTAGGGAGCTTTTGCTCTTTTTGTGAAGAAGAAGGATGGATCTCTGCATTTGTGTATCGATTATCGGAAGCTAAATCAGGTGACAGTGAAGAATAAGTATCCGATGCGAGGATAGACGACTTGTTTGATCAGCTGAGGGGTTCGAGCTGCGTCTCGAAGATTGACTTGAGATCAAGATATCACCAGTTGATGATCAGGGACGAGAACATAGCGAAGACCGCCTTTAGGACTCGCTATGGTCACTACGAGTTGCTGGTTATGCCGTTCGGTCTGATGAACGGCCCTGCTACGTTCATGGGTTTGATGAACCAGATTTTCCATCCTTACCTGGACGATTTTGTAGTGGTGTTTGTGGATGATATACTGATATATTCACCCACTAGAGAGTCACACGAGGATCACTTGCGGATCGTTCTACAGCTTTTAAGAGAACATCGCTTGTATGCGAAGTTCGAGAAGTGCGAGTTCTGGATGTCTGAGGTGAGGTTTTTGGGACACGTAGTGTTGACAGACGGGGTAACAGTGGATTCGTCAAAGACTGATGTTGTGACCGGTTGGGAGCGACCGAAGAGTGTTTGAGATACGTAGTTTTTTGGGTTTAGCCGGCTACTATCGGCGGTTTATGAAGGACTTTTTGAGACTTGCCGCACCGATGATGTGTCTGATGCGGAAGGGAGTTGTGTTTGCTTGGAGTGAGTCCTGTGAGTCAGCATTTCATGAGTTAAAGACGAGGTTGACTAGCGCGCCAGTGTTGATTATTCTAGAGCGAGGCTTGGGGTATACTGTGTACTGTGATGCTTCACATGATGGCCTTGGATGTGTTTTGTTGCAGGTAGGTAAGGTTGTAGCCTATGGTTCTCGGCAGTTAAAGATGCATGAGAAAAACTATCCTACACATGACTTGGAGTTGGCAGTTGTGGACTTTGCCTTGAAGACATGGCGTCACTATCTTTATGGTGAGCATTTCGAGGTATTCTCCGATTACAGGAGTTTGAAATACTTGTTTTCGCAGAAGAATCTGAACTTACGCCAGCGACGATGGATGGAGTTGTTAGAGAACTATGACTTTGACTTGCTGTATCATCCAGGGAAGGCCAATGTTGTGGCTGACGCTCTCAATAGGAGATCTCATGGGTCGTTAGCTTCTGTGGCTATACGTGAGTGGGACATGCTTGGAGAGATTGGGGAGTTTGATCTTTGCCTCAGGGAGACAGCGATGGGTGCAACCTTGTTCTCTATAGTTTCATGACCTGCTTTGATAGCACGTGTGCTAGAGGTCCAGCAGACGGACCAGGAGGCTCAGATGATATGGGATCGTGTTGCTAGCGGAGAGGATACCGCGGGATGGATTATAGGTTCTGATCAGAGGCTGAGGTTGGCTGGGAGGTTGTTTGTGCCAGAGTTATGCCGAGTTGATCTTCTACATGAGTGTCATCATTCTCGTCTTGCCGTGCATCCTGGAGGCACGAAGATGTATCACGACCTACGTCGTCAGTTCTGTTAGACGGGAATGAAGAGAGATGTGATCCAGTTTGTTTCCCGGTGCCTTACCTGTCAGAAGGTAAATGCGGAACATCAGAGACTGACAGGATTGCTACAGTCGTTGCCTATATCAGAGTAGAAGTGGGAGCATGTCACGATGAATTTTGTGTCAGGACTTCCTCGGTCACCTAGGGGACACGACGCCGTATGGGTTGTGGTTGATAGGTTGACGAAGTCTGCACACTTTCTCCCCATCCGAGTGAGGGATTCGGTGAATAGACTGAGTTGTTTGCATGTCAGAGAGATAGTCCGGTTGCATGGAGTTCCAATGTCTATTGTTTCTGACAGGGACCCGCGCTTTACTTCGCGCTTTTGGCAGAGTTTGCAGAGGCCTTGGGGACGAACTTGATATTCAGTACTGCCTTTCACCCCTAGATGGATGGCCAGTCAGAGAGGACTATACAGATTCTAGAGGATATGTTGAGGGCTTATGTCCTTGATTTCAGAGGTTCGTGGGAGGATCATTTACCGTTGGCAGAGTTTGCATACAACAATAGCTATCAGTCTAGTACTGGGATGGCACCATATGAGGTTTTGTATGGTAGACCGTGTAGGTCACCCGTGTGTTGGACAGATGTGGGGGAGACCACAGTCTTGGGACCAGACATGGTATGGGAAACGATGGGGAAGGTTACAGTGATTTGCCAGCGCCTCGTTACAGCGTAGAGCTGTCAGAAGAGTTATGCAGATCAGAGGAGGTGACCTTTGGAGTTTGCAGTGGAAGGTCACGTGTTCCTGAAGGTCTCACCACGTAGAGGTTTGATGAGATTTGGTCGTAGCGGGAAGCTATCACGCGCTTCATTGGACCATTTGAGATCCTCGATAGGATTGGTGAGGTTACTTATCATTTGGTTTTGCCATCTTAGTTAGCATCTGTGCATAACGTGTTCCACGTTTTTATGCTTCGGAGGTATGAGCCTGATCCTTCACATGTGTTAGATTAGGCTGAGTTGCGGGTTGATGAGGATGCCACCTATGAGGAGCGTCCAGTGAGGATTCTTGATACAAAGGAGCAGGTGTTACGGGGCAGAACAATTGCTTATATCAAGGTCTTATGGCTTCATCACGGGGTTGAGACAGCGACATGGGAGCTCGAGTCTAGAATGCGTGCTAGATACCTAGACCTGTTTACCTCGTGACCTTGTTGCGAATTTTAGGGGCAAAATTCCTTAAGGGGGGAGAGTTGTGAGACCCTGACCCTTATCTTTTAGGTTATTTATATATTTAATGTGTTTCCTTCAGTATATAAATAGCATCAATGCATGGTTTATTCTTTACAGTTGTAGAACTGCATGTGTAGATGTGTTTTACATTTTTCTAGACCTTGTTTAGGTTGGTTGGGTTGGTTTTTGGGCTGAGAAACTACAACAGATTCCAGTACACTTTTGGTCTTGAGTTCGGTCGACTGAACCAAGTTTTCTGAGTTCGATCGACTGAACTCAGAGGTTCAGTCGACTGAACAGTGCAATTTTCTATTTTCTATAAATATCCCAGTGGCGGAGATATTTGTTTAAAACCTTTCTTCCAGGCTAAAAAATCCTTTTTCTCTGCCTTCTCTCTAACTTTGAGGGTCCGGGGCTTGGTTTTGGGTTGATCCCTTTGCAGATCCTTGTTATCAGGGATGAGGGCTTCGCATCCATCCGGTCGGATTCTCGTTCTGACGCTGTTCAGTTTTGAGACATCAAGTTCTTGACTCTCCGAGGTAGGATTCTAGACCCTACTACTGTGTAAGGGTGATATATGTTATTATACGTGTTTTCACTGAGTAGAAAATACATCAAATGTGATTTTCATGTGTTAACCTTAGTTTTTGGCAAAAGTAGATTTTTACGCCTTTTCTTGGTTGTATACATGTTTCGGGTACGTGGTATCCGTAGTTTTTAAAAGGAGGTTTGAAAACGAGGTGTTTTGAGAAAATGGTGAAAAACGTCTTTTTGGAGGTTTGGAGCTAACCTGCGGGGCTGAGTCTCACCTTTTACATGTTTTGTGAAAAATGATTTTAGATCTCCATTTTGATGGATTAGATATCTTCTATACATGTGTTGTATAAACTATTTTGTGGGTATTCATAGTTGAGCTATGGTGGATTTTTAAATGTTTCCATAGATGTACCGTGACAGTATGTGGTTTTGAGTTGGGCTTCTATTGTTCCTTGGTGGAAGTCCAAAAACGTGCGCAGAGTGGGTTCGCTACGGTCCCTCTGGTTAATCCTCATAAACGTGGTTTGGTTATGTTTCGTCCATCGATTGTGGCAAACCGTAAGGAAACAAGTGCATGGTTTGGGGTGCTTTCCCATCGGTCATGGAAATCTGTAAAGAAGTTCGTTGCCTCCGTGAATGGCGTTGTTGTTGTAACTCTGTATAGAACTTGTCATTACCTAGCAGGTCTTAAGTGGTTCTGGACTAGGGTAATGGGCAGGAGTCTATAGTTGTTACCTTTGTCTGTACAGCAGAGTCGGTACATAGGATTTTATTTACATCTTTTCTCCTCAGCTGTGTGACCCGAGTGGAGCATACTATTTATTTACAGCTTTTCCTTAACTGTGGCATGATATCTGATAGGATGATATGTATAGTTTGAAGGATGAAAAATGTGGAGTTTTATGAGATAAAATCTTTTTGAGACTCGTGGTAGTCTGATGCAAACTTGTGATTTTGGAAGGAAAATCTTTTTGGCTCCTGTGGTTGAGCCCGTGTGTGTGTAATCGCATAGCCTACTTTACAGTTTTATTGTCTATGTTCTATTGGGTTTCGGCTCACGGCGTGAGATTTTGTTGTAAAACCTTTTCAGGTGAGCATGAGGAGTTGACCTAGTTGCAGAGGTGATAGAAGACTTGCTATCGTTTTTTATGTTTTTGTACATGTACTTTTACATGTAATGCCAGTGACGGCTGGTTTTGTACGCCTTTGGGTGATATGCTTATTCATGTATGAGATGCATGTTTTCAATTTATGAGAGTTGAACAATGGGAATTTTTTATCCAAATGATGTATATTTTTGAGTTGATGATTTTTCAACTGTAAATCTTATTTTCTCAAATGGTATTTTGGTGGGCTTTCGTGTGACCTTAATGTTGGGGCGTGACATGTTCAAAAATAGAAATTGTGTCGACATGTTTTAACATGGTGTCGACACTTTCGGTTCATTGAGTCGACACTCCTCACAGGCGAGTCAACACAAATTTTATCAAGAGCAAGGATTCGAATAGTATCAACACTATATAGATGGGCTCGACACTTTATCAAAGACACAAATTTTATCGAGAGCAAGGATTCGAATCGTGTCAGCAAAATATAGCTGGGGTCAACACTTTTATCAAAATGTGCCGATACTGTATACCTTTGAGTCAACACTTTCACACATGTGTTGACACCTTTTAGTATTGTGTTGACACCTTTCACACATTAAAATAAAGTATGAAAAGCATTGAACAAGCAATGAACATGCATTTTTAGTATGACATTTAAGCATAATTTAGACCACATTACATACTAAGTTCTCTTCTGATATAACATAGTCTTTCTTCATTTAAAGGTTTGGTGAATATATCAGCAAGTTGGTGGTCAGTGCCTACAAATTCAATTTCTATGTTACCTTTTTGAACATGATCTCTAATAAAATGATGTCTTATGTCAATATGCTTTGTTCTGGAGTGTTGTATAGGGTTTCTGGATATGTTAATGACACTAGTATTATCACATTTAATAGCAATATGATCTAGATATACACTATAGTCTTCTAGTTGTTGTTTCATCCATAAAACTTGTGTACAATAGCTACCCACTACAATGTACTCAGCCTTAGATATAGATAAGGCTACTGAGTTCTGTTTCTTGCTAAACTATGATATTAAAGAGTGCTTTAGAAATTGACATGTTCGACTTGTACTCTCTTCCTATCAATTTTACAACCGACAAAATCTGCATCAGAATAGCCAAATAACTAAAAGGCTATTTCTCTATGATAGAATAATCCTAGGTGTGTACCTAAGAGGTATCTAAAGATGCGCTTAACAGCAGTCACATATGATTCTTTAGCATTAGCTTGATATCTTGCACACATGCATACACATTAAACATGATGTCAGGTCGACTTGTAGTTAAATAAAGTAGAGATCCAATCATACCTCTATATCTCTTTTCTTCTACTGTTTTACCATTTTCATCCTTGTCAAGCTTTATTGAAGGGCACATCGGAGTTCCCATTGGTTTTGCACTTTGCATATCAAACCTCTTCAACAAATCTCTTGTGTATTTGGATTGATTAACGAAGATTCCTTCTTGTGATTGTTTTATTTGAAGTGCAAGAAAGTAGTTGAGCTCACTCATCATACTCATTTCAAATTCTCCCTACATACACTTAGCAAAGTCCTTGCAAAGAGATTCATTAGGTGAGCCAAAGATAATATCATCTACATATATTTGGATAACAAGCATGTCGTTTCCTTGAGACTTGAAAAAAAAAGTTGTATCATTCTTTTCTCTTCAAAACTCATTTTTGATCAAGAATATGCCCAGCCTTTCATACCAAGCTCTTGGTGCTTGTTTCAAACCATAAAGAGTCTCGATGAGTTTGTAAACATAGTTTGAAAAATCAGAATTTTCAAAATCAGGAGGTTGTTTCACAAAAAATTCCTCAAAAATAAAACCATTTAGAAAGGAACTTTTGACATCTATTTGATAAAGTTTGAAAATTTTAAAACATGAAAAATCAAGCAACATCCTAATGGTTTCAAGCTTAGCCATAAGAGCAAAAATTTCATCAAAATTGATACATTCTTCTTGATTGTAACCCTAAGCTACCAATCGAGCTTTGCTCCTAAGAACTATTCCATTCTCATCCATTTTATTTCTAAAAATCTATTTTATACCAATAATAGAGGGTTCCATCGGTCTTGGGACCTAAGTCTAAACCTTATTTCTTTCAAATTGATTTTGCTCTTCTTGCATAACCAAAATTCAAAATTCATCATTTTCAGCTTCCTCAAAATATTTTGGTTCAGTATGGAAAATGAATACTAAATTAACATAAACATTATGTAGAGAGGATCTAATTTTGATACCTTAAGATGGGTTACCAATGATCAAGTCTTTTGAATGACTATAAGCATACCTCTATTACTTAGGAAAATCTGGATTTCCTTGATTTGTAGTACCAGTAGCTTGTTGGACTTCATTTTGCTGTGCATTTGTAGGTTCCTCATGGTTTTGCTCTTCTTGGTCTTTGATGAAGATGTCTTCAACACTTTTTTTTATATTAATAAAGTCATCTTCATAAATTCCTTGGAAGAACTGATGTTAGCTTCATCAAATATAACATGAATAGATTCCTCAACAATTAGGGTCCTTTTGTTAAAAACTTTATAAGTTTTACTAGATATAGAATATCCTAAGAAAATATATTCATTATATTTAGCGTCGAACTTGTCCAAAAGTTCTATGTTATTATTCAAAACAAAACATTTGCACCCAAAGTCACGAAAATAACTGATGTTAGATTTTCTTTCATTCCATAGCTCATATGGAGTTATCTTAATAGAAGCTCGAATCATGGCTCTGTTCACGATATAACAAGCTGTGTTAATAGTCTCGGCCCAAAAGTATATTGGTAGATTATTTTCACAGAGTATGGTTCTAGCCATTTCCTCCAATGTTATATTCTTCCTCTTAACAACACTATTTTGTTGAGAGGTTCAAGGAGTAGAGAAGTTATGGTTTATACCATTATTATCACAAAACTTTTTAAAATTTTTATTTTTAAATTCTCTACCATGATCACTTCTGATACTTGTGATTTGAAATTCTTTTTCATTTAAATTCTCCGAGACAATTTTGTCAAAGAGGTAAAGGTTTCCTCCTGATAAGCTAAGAAAAGCACTCAAGTGTATCTAAAGAAATCATTAACAACAATAATGGCATATCACTTGCCTTCAAAGCTAAGAGTTCTTGTTGGATCAAATAAGTCCATGTGAAAAAGTTGTAAGGGCCTAGAAGTTGAAATCACTATTTTGGATTGAAAAGAACTTCTAACTTATTTGCTTTGTTGACATGCATCACAAATTTTATCCTTTTTAAATTTGATTTGTGGTAAACAAATCACCAATTCCTTTTTTAAAAGTTTTGAAATCAAGTTTATGTGAATATGCCCAAGTCTTCTATGCCACAACTAACTATTATCACTCAAGGCAGCTAGGTATTTTGTGTCATTTTTGAAAAGATCATTTAGATTGAAAGTGTAAACATTTTAATGCCTGTAACCCTAAAAAATAACTTTGTTGTCAATTGAGTTTTCAATAACACACTTAGCATGATCAAAGACAACCTTGTGTCCTTTGTCACAATGTTGACTTATGTTAAGAATGCTATGTTTTAAACCATCAACAAGCAAAATATTTTTAATAGAAGGGGAAGAAATTTTATCAATACAACCAATTTCTATGATTTTGCCCTTGCTATTGTCATCAAAAGTCACAAATTCACCATCTTTAGGCTTGAGGGATGCAAATATTGATTTGTCACCTGTCATGTATATTGAGCAGGCACTATCAAAATACTACATTCCTTCCTTGAATGAGGACTTGAGACACACCTACAAAGAAAATCAAGTTTTGATTTTTGGTACCGAAACTTTTTTAGGTCCTTCGGTGTTAGTTCCATGTGGGTGTGTTCCCTTTGGAACCCAAACCCTTTTTGCAGTCAAAGTATGTGATTTTCTATGTAGACAATGTGTAACAGTGTGTCCATACTCATAACAATGAAAGCAAGTAGCATTGAATGATTTGAGGATGCTTTAACAAAAATGTTACTCAAAA
The DNA here is from genome assembly GCA_032360265.1 of Heliamphora ciliata. Taxonomy (NCBI): domain Eukaryota; kingdom Viridiplantae; phylum Streptophyta; class Magnoliopsida; order Ericales; family Sarraceniaceae; genus Heliamphora; species Heliamphora ciliata. Next base: position 12,545 of record JAUMHN010401272.1, read on the forward strand.
ACTTTTGTTTCCTTTTTGGTTGGTATCAAATTCCAGCATTATCAAAAACACACGTTTGCATTCTAAGAAGTTTGTCTAAGTTTTCTTTTCCAAAAGTAAATCTATGTACAATTTTTATAAGGTCTTCAACCTTTTCATTTAAAACTTGGTTTTCATTTTTCAAGGACAAGACTTGGTTTAACAGCAAACATTTTTCTTCTTTTAAAGCTTCAACATCACAAGATTTGAAAAGAACCAACTTTTTAAGAATAACATTCTTAGCACCCATTTTTATTAATTCATCATGCAAATCTTCAAATGCAACTTGAAGTTCTTTTAAAGAAAAAGGGTCATTGGTTACCTCATTGTTTTCTTTAGCTATGAGACAAAGGTTAGCAAGTTTATTTTCCTCCTTTTCATCCTTGGAGCTGCTATTTTAACTCTCACCCCATGCAGCCAACATTGCCTTCTTGAATCCCTTCTTGAAGTGCTTCTTGAGTTGAGGACACTCGGCCTTCATATGTCCAGGCTTCTTGCATTCAGAACAAATGATCACATCTTTTTTGTGATCATTCTTGAATATGCTTGACTCACCCTTGAACTTGTTGGGCTCTCCTTTGTGCCCATTTTTCTTGAAGAATCTCCTTCCTCCTTATTTCATACTTCTAAGAAACCTTTTGAACTTTCTTGTAATGAGGGCTAGATCTTCATTTTTATCACTTATGGAGTCTTCATCAGATTCATCATCAAGAATGGAAGATTTGAAAGTTATTCTTTTCTTCTTTTTGCTATCATCTTCATCATCCATCTTCATATTCATCTCATGAGTCATGAGTGAACCAAGAAGCTCTTTTAAGCTAAGAGTAGTGAGATCCTTTGGTTCTTAAATGACAATAACTTTAGCTTTCCAACTCTTAGGCATGCATCTTAGGATCTTTCTCACCATTTCTGCATTAAAGTAAACCTTGCTAAGAGATTTTAGTCCATTGATAATATCAGTAAATCTAGTGAACATTTTAAAGATAGTTTTATCATGCTTCATTTTAGACAACTCATAATTGTGAACAAGCATTCTAATTTTAGATTCCTTGACTTGGTTGGTTCCCTCATGGGAAATCTCAAATATATCCAAAATCTCCTTGGCAGTGTCAAAAGTGGAGATCCTGTTGAACTCATTTGGATCAAGAGAGCAATATAAAAGGTTCATAACATTAGTATTTTTTTGTATCTCTCTTATATCAGTCTCAGTCCATTCACTCTCAGGTGTAGGGACAGTTGTCCCTTCAACAGTCTTAGTAGGTTTTTTGGGTCCATTTATAATAACCCTCCAAAGGTTATAGTCTTCGGCTTGAATGTAGATTCTCACTTTAGCCTTTCAATAATTGTAATTTATTTCATTGAACAAAGGTGATTTGTTGGTGGACTAACCTTCAGAATGAATAGGTCCAATACTGGTAGTTGCCATAAAAACTCTTAGATGGTTAAGTCAAAAAAACAGCCCAAGCTCTAATACCAATTATTAGTTCAGGCAACCCAAGAGGGGGGTAAATTGGGTTTTAAAACAATAATAACAATTTTAAAAATATTTTACAAAATCCTTTAATTTCACAAGCAAATATGGCAGATAACAAAGCAATAAGGAAATTAAAGAGGTTAGGGAGAGAGAAAGTGAACTAGACACCAAGATTTATAGTAGTTCGACTTCTTTCAAGCCTATGTCCACTCTTCAAGATTCTCCTTAAAAAAATTCACTAGGATCGAATGTTTCACAGACGCATTCAAAAGCCTTTTCCAGTCCCAAGAAGTTCCTTCAAAACAACTCCTATTTTTTCTAAACTATCTTGAGTTCTTCTTTAAAGAGGATCACTCACTCTCTTAAAGAATCAAGGGTGGCTCACCCTCTATTACAATAAATGAGAGAATTAAAGATTCACTAACACACTCTCTTTACAAATAATTGGAAACAAATGAACAAGAAAGAGTGAGAATTGGCTGGAGGAGTAAATGAGCAATAAATGCTTTCTTGAAGACTTTGAGTTTTTTATTCAAGCAATAGAACAGTGTCTAGAGATTTAAAGCTCTAAAAATTTTCTCCTTACATAGCCATCTGAAGTAAATGACCGTTGGTGGGTTGGTGGAGGCAATTAATGTTCTGAAATCCAACCGTTGGAACCAGAGTGATAATTGAAATCTGTTGCAGATGTCGACTCAAAACTATTATGTGTCGACAAAATATCTAGGGCTTGATTCTTCAAGTGGTTGTGTCGACTCAGTTCATCGTTAGTGCCGACCCAATTTCTACATCTACGTCACCCGCAAAGTGGTGTTGACTCATGAATCATTTGGTGTCGACCTCATGTATTTCTTCAGTATTTTCAGGTGAGTCTTTGATGTCGACTAATATCTCTTTGGTGTCGACCCAATTTGTCAGAACAGCTACTGGAATTTTGGTGTCAACTTAAAATTACTGTGGTGTCGACTCAAAAAGTTACAGTCAGCCTCGAGACTTTTAGAGTCAACTCATCTTTATTTGGTGTTGACTCATAAAATCTCAGATAGTCTCGGTTGTTTTGGTGTTGACTCATCTTTGTTTTATGTCAACCTAATACATCTTGTTTCCAAAAGGAACATTTGTGTTGATTCAAAAATCTTTGGTGTCGACCCGTTTTGAATTGGAATCAAGAAATGCCTTGTAGCTCTGGTGTCAACCCATTTCTCTTTAGTGTCGACTCATTTTATTTTTCGAAGAGTGTTTTGGTGTCGACTCATGTGAATTTGGTGTTGATCCATAAAACTTGAACTCTAGAACCCGAAAGATCATTTGATGTCGACTCAAAATGAATTTCGGTCCAATACTGAAGGAGTCGACCCAAAATTATTTGGTGTAAACTCATTCTGAGTTCCTGAAATGTCTTAAGCAAAGTAGTTAAGGTGTCGCCCCAAAATTTTATTTGTGTCGACAAACTTGAAAATTTCAAGCGTGCTTTGCTTTAAGGTGTCGACTCAATTATCAATTGGTGTCGACACAAAATGTTCTTCATAGGTGTTAGATCTAGGCAACCCAAGAGGGGGGTGGTGAATTGGGTCTTTTCTATAAAAAAAAATTTTAAAACCTTTTTAGAAATCTTTTAATATTGCAATAAGGAAAGGTATACAAAAATATAATCAATGCAAATATTAAAAGTTGAGAGATAGAGAAATAGAATCAGACACCAGGGATTTATAGTGGTTCGGCTTTATCCTAACCTACATCCACTCCTCAAGATCTCCCTTGAGTATTTCC
>JAUMHN010401283.1:0-15805 GCA_032360265.1 Heliamphora ciliata
CTAAAGGCATCAAGACCACAGAGGCCACTCACCTGCATATCATGCACAAAGATAAACTATCCACAGTTCTATAGGCACAAAGGCACATATAACCACAATATCCCACATACGACACCACAAAACTCGATAAGACATCACATACCACACACACACCTCATCCATTTTCCCGAACAACCCGTCCACGCACTGGGACATGTCCACACACACCGGGACAACCAACACCTAACTCGAAGGCCAACACGTGAAACCTCTCTCAGACCGATTCTTACCAGAACCAAACCTTAAAACCAAACCACGGACCTACACGCCCCAAGCTTAACCAACACGCACATAACCGTGCCACAACTCCCAAAACCAATCATGCACGTCAACCCGAGGACGGCATCTAAGCGGAACACCCGAGGCCATAACACGACCCCCAAACCACCACACGACCAACCGAACCCCAAAAAGAATCCACAGGTATTTGAATCAACTAATTCCCATAAATTAACTAATTGAATACCATAGGACGCCAATCGGAAACCAAAACCCAACCACCGAACCACCATCACACTGCCCAGAAGTTCAGTTGACCGAACCAAGCCCCCAGTCGACTGAACAACACACTGAAAAACCATCAAACGCCTCAATGCACAGTTCAATCGACCGAACCCCACGGTCCAATCGACCGAACTCAAGAACTATGATCCATTCGACTGAACCTATGAGTTCAGTCGACCAAACTCACCCAGAAATCATTTTTCAAGCTACGAGTCAGCCCACCAAACCTCATATCGAAGCCTCGAAATTCCTTTTCAACATCCTCAAACATACGTACACCCAGGCCTAACACTAAGACCTCAAAAGAAACTCCTGACCCCCGATTTCATCCACGAAATCGATAAAAAAACTAGTTTTTCTCCCAAAATCCCAACTGAACATAAACTCAGATCTACAGCAAACCAACCAATAAAAAGACACCCGACTACACGTAGCACCATTATAAAACATACAGGTCTAGAATCCTACCTCGATGAGTTTAAAACTCAACGTCTCGATCCACGTGCAAAACTAAGCTTCGCCGAAATCAAATTCTGACCTGATGGTTGCGTAGCCCACCGCGCCAATAGCAAGAATCCACTGTCTGATGTCAGAAACAAAACCCCGAGCCCCTGAGAACTTAGAGAGAAGGCAGAGAGAAAACAGAAAGCTTGTTGGAGAAGTTTTGAAAAATATCTTTATAAAAATATCTAACTCTAGATATTTATAGGCCTCCAAAATATTCTTTTTTTTGAAATTTTGAAATTCGCACCACAACGGCCCACGGCCCCGAGAACCTACCCCGCATGCATATCTAAGCCTGACCATGCATCAAAAGCAGTAAAAACATACTCAAATGAAAACACGTAACGCGCGTCCGGAAACGCCGAAAAAGAAAACAGGTCAAGGTCTCACAACTCTACCCCCTTAAAGGAATTTTGCTCCCAAAATTCAATATAAGGTCAAGACAACAAACCGTCGATCGCAATCGACACAGGCATACGAGATGGTCATCCATACCATCCTAGGATATGGTCAAACAAGGTCAGGCATCCTAAACAATGGCCAGCTATCCCAAAGACACGGGATTTACAACTCACTCCAACCTCACATCATCATCAACCGCTGCCTCAACACAGCGCTCCCACAAAATCTATCACCAACTCCCATGTGGATGCAACAAAGAAACTGACCCAAAGTCAGCATACTCAAAAAGTACCTCTGCTCGCTAAAGGCATATTTGTATTCTCCTGCACGATCGGTGCCCTAGATGAACCGAGAGCTATAAGAGAATACGCTTGGGGCAACCCCATCCTGTCCTGTCCACTAGTACTCAACGCTGTTGGCTGTCGCACTGACTGAACTGACGTTCCCCTGTCTGTCACTTGGGAAAGCTAAACTGCAAAAGGCCGCTGTCGGTACTCAGATGAACCCGGCACATACGAACCCACTAATGTGTCTTCCCTACTCGGCGCACTGCCTCCCTGAGGACAATTCCTACGAATATGTCCTGTCTGACCGCATCCATAGCAAGTCGGCAGCTCCCTCCCCTGTGACTGATCTGGTACGGGGCTCTGGAACTGCCTCAACCGTGAATCCTCGTACTGCCTCGGCTGTGGACAATCTGACACACGATGCCCTGACTGTCTACATCGAAAACATCTAACCTCCCTCTGCTCTGGCCTCTCAGATGAAGCCACTGATGGAGATGGTGCAAAGAACAGCTGTGATCCAGATAGATGAAAACTGGGACCAGAGGACCTTTGCCTCTTGCTGGAACGCCCAGCTATCTGCGTCTCTGCTCCACCCTGCGGTATCCTGGCCTCCCTAGAAGCTCGAATCTCAATCATGGTGTTCTCCACCCTCACTGCTGGCTCCACCTACTCCGTGAACACACGAATCCCCATCGTTACCACACACTCTCTGATCGCCGGTCTCAGACCCCGCTCAAACCTCATAGAACGCAGCTCGTCTGTGCTCACCAACTCAGGTGTAAACCAGGACAAACTCGTAAACCTGGCCTCATACTGCATGATGTCCATTGTCCCCTGGGTAAGAGTGTAGTACTCCTCCCTGTACAAATCCCACTGCGAAGCCGGGAAGTATTTCTCTAGAAACAGTCCTGCAAAGGCTGCCCATGTGCCTCCCACAATGGTCCTGGCATATTTCCACCACGAGTGAGCGAAACCCCTCAGCTAAAAGGCGGCAAAAGATACCCACAACTCATCCTCCACAATCTGTAATGTGTTCAGGATCCGAGTCACCAACTCCAGCCACTCCGCCGCCATAATAGGATCAGGATCTTGAGCAAAGGTAGGCAGATCCATGCATCTGAACTCCCGCATCGCTACTGTAGCCCTCGCCTCAGGTACTCCCTCTCTCTCTCTCTCTAATAATCTCACCTTTAACCAGCTGCTGGATGGAACCAACCAGCTCACGCAACAACTCTGTCGCGTCCATCGGTCGAGGGGAGCATTGGCATCCACAGCATCAGGGATAGGAATATCTACTTGGCCAACAGCACGGCCACGGCCTCGACCACGGCCTCGCCCTCGTCTCGCCGACATCACGTCGATATGAAAGCAAAATAAAACATAAGATGCAGCACATCGCATGAACATAAACGCTTAACCACATAAGCAAGCTAACACATTGCCACATTGGTTTATACTAAACAACCCCACATACCGAAGAAAACCAACAAGAATGACACGTCAATCTAGATAACCTACTCAGATTTCCTGCTAGAAATCACGTCAGCTAAACACGTTTCTAACTTGGCCCCCCCGAGTTTGTTTAATCCAAATGCCCAAAGACAGGATTGTCACTCCTAAGATCCAACCTCCATGCTCACATATTCACATCATTCACGTACGAGCCGCACACTATCATGTTCATGTTATCAACAAAACATCTAAACACATGCTGTCAAGCACAAGCAATTAACCTCACACGGTGATGCAACCTCTTCCCACAGCTCTTAGGTATTCGAACCCAGAGCTCTGATACCAAGCTGTCACGCCCCAAACTCCGGGCCACGTGAAACACCCATAAACAAACAACCACAACACCCTGCCCGAGAATACACTCTCAAAATAAACATGCATACATTGTTTATAAACGCCAAACGACAAACATTACAAGGCTCCAACGCCGAGAAACATGTATTAAGCATACATGATACAGATAGAAACAAAAAGGAAGACTCTAACTCTTCCACCTCTCCAGCACCTCCAGATCAACCAGCATGACCGGTACCCGAAGAAAAACAAAATCTCACACCATGAGGCAAAGCTCAGCAGAAACTAGACCGACATGCAGTATAAGCAAAACATGCTAAGAAATCGAAGTGCAAGTTTAGACTCTCTTTCAACCCTTGAAAACAGTTTGAAAATGGTTTTAGATCACGAGTCACAAGAGCCATTAAAACAGTTTTCACAAGCAATGAGAAAATGAGGATCAAAACCATTTTTTAACTCATCAGAGCCTTGAAAATGATTCCAGTATTACGACTCTCGTAGGCCGTTAATACAGTATTTCGACTTCCGTAGGCCGATAATACAATTTTAAGAAAATAGGTCTATCCGTCCCAATATGCAATACATGCAAGCCATGAATCTTCTCGGACTTTCACCGAAGGACCGCAGCCCCATCTATGCAACGCACACAACCCGTGCAACACACACATCTTCACGGACTTTCACCGTAGGACCGCAGCCCCTAACTATGCAATGCACACAACGCACGCAACCCGTGCAACACATATAACGCACGCCACCTGTGCAACACACACATCTTCCCGGACTTTCACCGTAGAACCATTATCCGCCCTCATCACATGCCTTGTTGACCAAGGTCAACAAATATCTTCACGGACTTTCACCGTAGGACCAATATCCGCCCTCATAGACAATTTTACAGACTTTCACCGAAGGACCATTGTCTGCCCCACATATGCAATTTACGAACTTTCACCGAAGGACCAATGCCCGCCCCACATATGCAATATAGATGCAATTCTACGCATCAACAGGCATCTCTACACATACCTAAACCACGGGATAAGACCGCATATAACAGGATAACAAAACCCAAAGTCCTAAAGGCCTCAAGACCAGACCCCCGATTTCATCCACGAAATTGACAAAAAATTAATTTTTCACCCAAAAACCCAACTGAACATAAACTCAAATCTACAGCAAACCAACCGGTAAAAAGACATCCGATTACACGTAGCACCTTTATAAAACATACAGGTCTAGAATCCTATCTCGGTGAGTTTAAAACTCGACGTCTCGATCCACGTGTAAAACTGAACTTTACCGGAATCAAACTCAGACCGGATGGTTGCATAGGCCACCGCGCCAATAGCAGGAATCCGCTGTCTGATCGTTAAAAACTGAACCCCAGTCCCCTGAGCACTTAGAGAGAAGGCAAGGAGAAAACAAGAAGCTTGTTGGAGAAGTTTTGAAAAATATCTTTATCAAAATATCTAACTCCAGATATTTATAGGCCTCCAAAATATATTTTTTTTGAAATTTTGAAATTCATACCACAATGGCCCACGTCCCCTGGAACCTACCCCACATGCATATATAAGCCCGATCATGCATCAAAAGCAGTAAAAATATGCTCAAATGACAACACATAACGCGCATTCGGAAACACCAAAAAAGAAAACGGGTCAGGGTCTCACATTAATTCAAGCAATAGAACAGTAAATGTAGGTCTCTAGATGTTTTAAATGCTGAGAAGTTACTCCTTATATAAGCTCTTGTACATTCATGACCGTTAGAGGTAGGTGGGAGCCATAAATGCCAAAAATCTAACCGTTGAAATCTGCTACGAGTTTGAATTTCTGCCGTAGGTGTTGACACAAATGCCTTTGGTGTTGACACAAAATGTCTAGGACAGGGTCCCTTAAGTGGTTGGGTCAACACAAATATTTGAGGGGTCGACACAATTTTTCACTCTACCTTCCCAATATCATGGTGTCGACACATTTGGATCTGGTGTTGACTCATTTGAAACTTCAGCATCCGGAGGAAACACTTTGTGTCGACTCAGCTTGCCCTTGATGTCGACACTCATTTCTGCAGGAAACCCCGGTTCTTTTGTGTCGACACATTTGGACTTTGGTGTCGACACCAAAATTCTTCAGTCAGGCTCGAGACTTTTGTGTCGACTCATCTTCAAGTTTGTGTCGACACCAAAATCTGCAGGTGGCCTCGGTTGTTTTGTGTCGATATAATTTCTATTTGTGTCGACCCAAACTTTTGGATACCAAAAGTGAGGATCACTTTTGTGTCGACACAAAACTTGTTTGTGTTGACTCATTTTGAGTTCTGAGAGCTACGGCTATTTTGTGTTGACACAAAACTTATTTGTGTCGACACTGACTATGATACCTGAAGGATAACTTCGTAGAACAGTCAGGGTGTCGAAACATTTATTCAGAGGGATTGACACACATGATGAGATTCAAGTATACTTTGTATTAAGAGTGTTTGACTTATTTTTCAATTAGATTCAACACAAATATTTTCATTTAAGAATATGTGAGTGTTTTAATCCTTTTGATAGTTAAGTCATTTTCATTTGGCTAAGGTGTCAAAATATTTGTTCAAAATGTGTTAACATTTTTATTTTGAAAATATAAAACATTATTCATTTAAATCCATTTATTCTTAAAAACTAAATTATAAAAATCATCAAAATCAAAACAAAAACCCTTAGATTAACAATCTTTTCTTTTTTGATGATTACAACCATATTAGCATTTTTTTAAAAATATTTAAAAATAATTTTCAACAAAGGTTCTCCCCTTATCGATATGCCTTAAACAACATATTAAAATGACTAGGCATTCAAGATTCAGAAAGCATACAAATTTAATATGATTTGAAATAAATAATTAAGAAGCATTTTAAATTTATTAAAAATTTGTGCGAAATAGTGAATATGTGCAAAGTGATTTATCTTATCAAATATTCATAGTCAAGCCATCGAACAAAATATTAATAGTCAGATATATCAACATAGATCATTCATTCAAAATATTGTTCAACTATTTAAATCAGTTAAACAATTCAACCCAAAAAAAAATATATGTTAAACATCCAAACCATTAATCCAAACAATTAGCCAAAAGAAATATATGTTAAAACTATTACAACTTCACCTTCAAAAACTTTAAAAAATAATGTTTTGAACTTCTTCTTCTTCTCTCCCCTTTACACTCTTTCTTTCTCCCCTTTTGGAATCTTCAAAAAAATGGGGCTATTGATCGTCCATGAAGCGCTTGAATTCCTTCTTTGCCTTGACTTTCTCTTTGCTTGCGAAGGCCCGTTCTTTTGTGGTTCGTGCCCGTTCATCCTTGGCTTCAGTGGCGGCCATGGCTTCATAGCGTACAGCTAATGCAAGGTCAGCTTCCCATTTGAGGTGAGCAGCCTTTTCTTCTTTGGTCTCTTTAGGCTTAAACTAATTTGCCTAGGCATGACGTATCCATTGAAGATGTTCTTCCACTTTCTGGGAGTTGACATGAACAGCGGTTATAATGCCTTGATCATACTCCTTTCGCACTTGATGTAGGATTGTCTTATTATAATTGACAATTGATGCAATGTTTTCATCCATTGTTTTGCAAAGGACTCTCCCGGCATCAGTGGCATTTTCCAAGTCTCTCCGGAGACTTCGGTTAGTCTTGTCAAGGTGTTTGACTTTCTTAGATAGGGAAAAAATCGTGATTCAAGTCAAAAAAGTATCGGTCGACTTTTGCTTGAAAGAGGGTTACTTTGGAGGAGAAAGAATTTATCAAGGAAACAACTTCAGACAAATCAACATAGACAGGGGCAGAGGAGGATGCGGGTGGAGCAGATGGAACAGAAGTGAAGGTAGGAGAAGGAAGAGGAGCATGAGATGGACCAGGGGAACTGGAGGAGCCAAGGAAAACAGGTGGAACAAGGGGGGAGTCAAGATCAATGGGGATGGAGGAAATGTCTCGAGGAGCATAAGGAGGAATTCTTGCAGAGGAAGGGGTACCACGACGGGATGTGGTCCACACACCATCAACATTTGCGATTTGCATATGCTTAAGTGTGGAACTGCCATATAGATCGTGTTTAGAAAAGGCAACTGTCTTCTCCTCAGATAAGTCAACACGAAAGTGTTTAAAAACTTTTGTTAGAAACATGGCATGCGGGAGTGAGGAATTTGATTTCCCAGGAGATTGAAACATGCTAGAAATAAAAAGAAAACCGAGATCAAGGGGTTTCTTTTTCAAAATGCACCACATAACAAAGACGTGCATATAGGTGACATCCCCAAATTTTTCCATTTGGGGTAGGAAAATGTGGTTCACCATATGATGAAGGATTCTAAATTCTGATTTAAGAGTGTTGGCTTCCAAGGGTTTTGAGGGATCAACTTCCTCAACCTCAAAGATCTGTTTAGCAGCATCATGGAAGGAGAAGACTTCAAGGTCAATATTTTTTTGTTTACATGATACAAACAGATCTCCCTCAGGAATGCCGAGTATTTCACGAAGAATACAAGGAGTCAAGTGAATATCAACACTATTAACCTAAGTGGTAATGGCGGTGGAGAGAATCAGAGGAATGTGCATGTGAGCATAAAAAAGTTTGACAAGAGTAGGATAATGTGGGTCACGGGTTTGGAGTAACCTTTCCCAACCCAAATCGAAAAATCATGTACCAAAATTCATCTCAATAGAGTTGAAATAAACGAAATCGACAGAGCGACCCGGGATTACCTTTCAGTTTGCGAAAGACTGAAAGTAGACATTCTTGTATTTGATGGATCGGAACATCAATGCTTGAGTCATTCCAACAGCCGTTGCTGAGTCCGTCGTCGTCGTTGGAGCCGTAAATTTCTTCTTCTTTGAAGCTCTAGGGTTTGATGACCCTCCTTCACCAATCCGTTTTGCCCATTTTCCCATGATTTTTGGTGGCATTTTGATGGATTTGGAGGATAGATTTAAGGAGCTGATGGATATTGAAAAGAGGAGTCGACACGTTTTTTAAAAAGAGAGAAGCGGCGGGAGACGAACGGTTTGGAAAAAGAGAGGGAAAAGATGTGACGGTTTGGGGACAGAAGCCTCTTTATATAGGCGTTAAGATTTGTGTCGACACAAATTACAATTGGTGTCGACACTTTTCTTTGAAAGTGTGGGTATCGAAAATAGGAAGTGGTGTTGACACATTTTCAGCAGGTGTCGACACATTCGGCTATTTGGGTCGACACGATTAATATTTGTGTCGACACAAATTTACCGAGAGTTAGGGAACCAAAATGGTGTCAACACTGAATAGAAAGGGGTCGACACTTTTCACACAGTGCCACTTCTATACAATTTTATGTCAACACTACACACATTTGTGTCGACACTTTTTCAAGTGGCGTCGACACATTTTCACATATAAGAGAGAATATCAAATGTTTTGAAAAGCAATGAAATGACATGGTTAGTATGGCATATAAATCATGAAATAGGAGCACATAGCATACCAAGTTCTTTTCTTATATAGCATATTCTTTCTTGATTTAAGGGTTTTGTCAAAATGTCCGCTAACTTGTAATTTGTGTCTATATATTCAAGTTCGATGTTTTCTTTTTGCACATGATCTCTTATAAAATGATGTCTATTCTCTATGTGCTTGGTTCTAGAGTGTTGTATAGGGTTCTTGGATATATTAATTGCACTTGTGTTATCACATTTTATAGAAATATGATCTAAGTGAAAACCGTAGTTTTCTAATTATTGTTTCATCCAAAGAACTTGTGCACAACAGCTTCCAGCTGCAATGTACTTAGCCTCGGCTGTAGACAAGGCCACTGAGTTTTGCTTCTTGCTAAACCAAGAGAGTAGTGAGTGTCCTAGGAATTGACAAGTACCACTTGAGCTTTTCCTATCTACTTTTCATCCGGTAAAATAAGCGTCTGAATAGTCAAATAACTCAAAAGCTATTCCTCTAGGATAGAATAATCCTAGGTTTTATGTTCCTAAAAGGTATCTAAAGATGTGCTTAACTGCGGTCACATATGATTCCTTAGGATTCGATTGAAATCTAGCACACATGCATACACTAAACATAATATCCAGACGACAGTAGTTAAATATAAGAGAGATCCAATCATACCTCTATAACGCTTTTCATCTACTACTATGCGATCTTCATCCTTTTCAAGCTTTGTTGTTTTCAAGCTTTGTTGTAGGACACATTGGAGTTCCCATTGATTTTGCCTTTAGCATGTCGAATCTTTTTAATATGTCCCTCGTGTATTTAGCTTGATTGATGTAGATTCTTTTTTGAGTTTGTTTAATTTGGAGTCCGAGAAAATAGTTGAACTCACCCATCATGCTCATTTTGAATTCTTCCTACATACACTTAGCAAAGTTTTTGCAAAGAGATTCGTTAGTTACACCAAAAATTATATCATCTACATAAATTTGTACAACTATCATATCATTTTCTTGAGACTTGATAAAAATAGTAGTATCTATTTTTTCTCTTGAAAAATCATTTTTAATCAAGAATTTGCTTAGCCTTTCATACCAAGCTCTAGGTGCTTACTTTAAACCATAGAGAGCTTTGGTAAATTTGTAAACATGGTTTGAAAAATCTAAATTTTCAAAGCCAAGAGGTTGTTTCACAAAAACTTTCTCCGAGATAAAACTATTTAAAAAGGCACTTTTGACATCCATTTGATAGAGTTTGAAATTTTTAAAGCATCCAAAAGCAAGCAACATTTTAATGGCTTCAAGCCTAGCGACAAGAGCAAAAGTCTCATCAAAATCGATGCCTTCTTCTTGATTGTAATCTTGAGCTACCAATCGAGCTTTGTTCCTAAGAACTACTCCATTCTCATCCATTTTATTTCTAAAAATCCATTTTATACCAATGATGGAATGTTCCTTAGGTCTTGGGACTAAAATCTAAACTTTATTTCTTTCAAATTGATTTAGCTCTTCTTGCATAGCCAAGATCCAAAATTCATTATTTTCGGCTTCCTTAAAATGTTTTGGTTCAGTCTGGGAAAGGAATGCTAAATTACCACAAACATTATGTAGAGAGGAACGAGTTTTAATACCTTGCGATGGATCACCAATGATTAGATCTTTTGGGTGACCATGAGCGTATTTTCACTCTTTTGGTAAAGCAGAGTCTTCTAGATTTGCATTTTTAGCATTCTGTTGGACTGCAATTTGTTAGGAATTTGAAGCTCCCTCTTGATTTGGCTCTTCCTTTTCTTTGATAAAGATGTCTTCAACACCTTTTTCTATATCTAACAGGTTATCTTCACAAAAATTTTTTGAAGAACCAAGGTTAGCTTCATCAAAAATAACATGTATAGATTCTTCAACAACTAGGGTCCTCTTATTGAAAATCCTATACGCTTTACTAGATATAGAATATTCTAGAAAAATACCTTCATCAAATTTTGTGTCGAACTTGCCCAAAAGTTCTTTGTTGTTATTTAAAGCAAAGCATTTTCACCCAAAGGTACGAAAATAACTGCTGTTAGGTTTTCTTCCATTCCATAGCTCATATAGAGTTTTCTTGAGAGACGCTCGTATCATAGCTCTATTTATAATAAAACAAGCGGTGTTGACAGCCTCAACCCAAAAGTATCTTAGTAGATTATTTTCACAGAGCATGGTCCTAGCCATTTCTTTCAATGTCCTATTCTTTCTCTCAACAACTCCATTTTGTTGAGTGATTCTAAGAGCGGAGAAGTTATGGTTAATACCATTTTCATCACAAAACTCTTCAAAATCTTTGTTTTCAAATTCTCTACCATGATCACTTCGGATACTTGTGATTTGAAAACCTTTTTCATTTTGAACTCTCTGAGGTAATTTTGTAAAAGAGGTAAAGGCTTCATCCTTATGAGCTAAGAATAGCACCCAAGTGTATCTAGTGAAGTCATCAACAATAACAAAGGCATATCTCTTGCTTCCAAGGCTTAAAGTTCTTGTTGGACCAAACAAGTCCAATGCAATAGTTGTAATGGCCTAGAAGTTGAAATATCATTTTTAGAATGAAAAGAACTTCTCATTTATTTGCCTTGTTGACATGCATCACACATTTTGTCTTTTTCAAATTTGATTTGGGGTAACCCAATTACCAATTCCTTTTTTAAAAGTTTAGAAATTAAGTTCATGTGTGCATGTCCAAGCCTTCTATGCCATAATCAACTATTATCACTCAAGGCGGCTAAGAACTTGGTGTCATTCTTAAAAAGATCATTGAGAGTGAATGTATAAATATTTTCATGTCATTGACCTTTAGTAATAACTTTGTTATTGATTGAGTCTTCAATGACACACTTAGCATGATTAAACAGAACTTTGTAGCCTTTGTCACAAAGTTAGCTCATGTAAAGAAGGTTATGTTTCAAACCATCAAGCAGCAAAATATTTTCAATAGAAGAGGAAGAAATTTTACCAATACTGCCAATTCCTGTAATTTTTCCTTTGCTATTGTCTCCAAAAGTTATAAATCCGTCATCTTTTAGTTTGAGATATGCAAACATCGATTGGTCGCCTATCATGTGTCTTAAGTAAGTGCAATCAAGATACCACATCCCCTCCTTGAATGAGGATTTGAGACTACCTGTAAGGAGAATCAAGTTTTGATCTTTGGTACCTAAATTTTCTTAGGTCATTTTGTGTTAGTTCCTTGAGGGTGTGTTCCTTTAGGAACCTAAGCCTTCTTAACAGAAATATTTGAGAATTTTCTGTGTGGACAGTGGGTGACAACATGTCCATGCTCATAACAGTGAAAGCAAGTGGCATTTGTATGATTAGATGATGCCTTGACAAAAATGTTGCTTAAGAATTTTTGTTTCTTCTTGGGTTTATACCGGATTTCAGCTTTATCAAAAACGTATTTTTGCATCCCAAGAAGTTTATCTAAATTGTTCTTTCCTTGAGTGAACTTGTAAACTATTTTTGTGAGGTCCTCAACCTTTTCATTCAAAACTTTGTTTTCTTCCTTCAAAGCAGAGACTTGTTTTGATAAAACAAATTTTTCACTTTTTAAAGTCTCAATTTCAGTTGAGGAGAAAAGAACTAGTTTTTTTAAAATAGAATTCTTTGCACCCATTTTTCTCAATTCATCATGCAAATCTTCAAATGCACATTGTAGTTCATCTAAAAAAAAAGGGTCAGGAGTTACCTCGTCATCTTCTCAGGCCATGAAACATAGATTTGCCACTTCATTTTCCTCCTTTTCATCCTCAGAGCTGCTGTCATTACTTTCACCCCAAGCAACTATCATGGCCTTCTTGAAGCCCTTTTTGAATTGCTTTTTGAGCTGAGGACATTTAGCTTTGATATGTCCTAGCTTTTTGTACTCATAGCAAATGATTTCTTCTTTCTTGGTGTCGTTCTTGAATTTACTAGAGTCACCTTTGAACTTGGTGGGCTCACCTCGGTGTCCTTCCTTTTTGAAGAACTTCCTTCCTCCTTATTTCTTATTTCTAAGAAACTTTTTGAATTTTCTTGTGATGAGGGCCGTGTCTTCATTTTCATCACATGAGGAGTCTTCCTCAGATTCTTCTTTATGAGTTGAGGACTTGAAGGCGATGCCTTTCTTCTTTTTATTGTCTTCCTCTTCATCCATCTTGATGTTCATCTCATGGGTTATGAAAGAACCAAGGAGCTCTTCTAGACTGAGCTTGTTCAGGTCTTTGGCTTCTTGAATAGCCGTGACCTTAGATTTTCAACTCTTTGACATACACCTCAGAATTTTTTTTACCATCTCTGCATTAGTGTAAATCTTGCCAAGAGATTTCAGTCCGTTAATAATATCGGTGAAGCGAGCAAACATATCAAAAATTATTTCATTATATTTCATTTTGAATAATTCATAGTTATGCACAAGCAGACTGATTTTTGACTCTTTTACTTGATTTGTACCCTCATGTGTAACTTCGAGTCTATCCCATACTTCTTTAGCTGTGTCACAAGTTGAGATCCTACTGAACTCATTCGGGTCCAGTGCGCAATATAGGAGATTTATAGCTTTAGCATTTTTTTATTTCTCCCTAATAATAATTTCAGTCCATTCAACCTCAGTTTTAGGGACAACAGCCCCTTCAACAGTTTTGGTGGGTCTTTTGGGTCCATTTATAATAACTCTCCAAAGGTATGGTTAACGACTTGAATGTAAATTCTCATTCTAGCGTTCCAGTAATTGTAGTTTGGTCCATTGAATAAAGGGAGTCTATTGGTCGATTGACCTTCGGATTGGATAGGTCTGATGCTAGTGGTTGCCATATAACTCTTAGACGGTTAAGTCAAAAGCAAGAGCCCAAAACTTTGATACCAATTGTTAGAACAAGGCAACCCAAGTGGGGAGGGGTGAATTAGGTCTTTAAAAAATTAAAAAAACAATCTAAAAACCTTTTCAAAACCTTTTAATATAGCAATCAAATAAAGTAAGACAAGCAAATATTAAAGCGATGCGAATATTAAAAGATGAGGGATTGAGAGATAGAACCGGACGCCAAGGATTTATAGTGGTTTAGCTTTATCTTAACTTACGTCCACTCCTCAAGTTCTCCCTTGAGTATTTTCACTATATAGAATACATTACGGACGTATTCTAAGCCTTTACAATCTTCAAGACTTCGCTTGAATGAGCTGAATGTTTATGAGAACATTCACAAGCTTAACATCTTCAAGAAGATCCTATGAAAGCAAGCCTTTATTTTTTTTTAATCTCTCTTGAACTCTTCTTTGATGTGATTTACTCACTCACTCAAAAGATAAAGGGTGACTCACCCTTGAATACAATAAATGAAGAAAATTAATGAAGAAACACTCACTCTCTTTACAGAAAAGATTTACAATAAAGAGAAAGTAAAAAGAGCTGAGGAACAAGAGCTGGAGATTCAGCAAAAAATGATGGCTTGAGAATTCTGAGTTTGATTCAAGCAATAGAACAGTAAATGTTGTTTTAAATGCTGAGAAGGTACTCCTTATATAAGCTCTTATGCATTCATGACCGTTGGAGGTAGGAGGGAGTTATAAATACTAAAAATCCAACCGTTAAGATCTGCCACGAGTTTGAATTTTCATCGCAGGTGTTGACACAAATGCCTTTGGTGTCGACACAAAATGTCTAGGGTAGGGTCCCTTAAGTGGTTGGGTCGACACAAATATTCTGAGGGGTCGAGACAATTTTGCACTCTACCTTTCAAACATCATGGTGACGACACATTTGGATCAGGTGTCGACTCATTTGAAACTTCAGCATCCGGAGGAAGCACTTTGTGTCGACTCAGCTTGCCCTTGGTGTCGACACTCATTTATGCAGGAAGCCGCGGTTCTTTTGTGTCGACACATTTGAACGTTGGGGTCAACACCAAAATTCTTCAGTCAGGCTCGGGACTTTTGTGTCGACTCATCTTCAACTTTGTGTCGACTCCAAAATCTGCAAGTGGCCTTGGTTGTTTTGTGTCGACACAATTTTCATTTGTATCGACCCAAACTTTTGAATACCAAAAGTGTCACGCCCCAAAATCCGGGGTCACGTGAAAATTCATCAAACATCCACTTTATATGAAAATATAGGTTTTCATACAGTGAAATTCGCCTGTTGAAACCAATGGAATACCCAACAAAGTGTATTTCTCACATATAGTATTTCGTCTTACGGCGTACAAAACCAGCCTTCAGGAACAGGCATACCAAAAAGAAAAACTGTAAAAGTCTTCCGCCACCGCAGGCACCACCCAAGCTACTCCTCATCCACATCATCACCTGCAAATGTTTTTACAAAAAATTTCCACCAGTGATCCAAAGCCCAATAGAAACAGATAATAAGCTGTAAAGTAGGAAAAATATGCAACCATATGAGTGGGAGCTAAACTCAACCACAACCCAAAAAGATTTTTCACAAACCCCACGTTTTCTCATCAGACTACACAAGTCTCCCAAAACGGTTTTATTAACATAAAATTCTGTTTTCATCCTTCAAACCATGTGATGCGAATATTGCAAATAACCAACCATAGTTAAGGAAAAACAGTAATCAAAATCATTGTTCCCTCACGGAATGCACCATCGTGAAAAAGAAGAAAAATGTGATCCTATGTACCGACTCTATCACAAGGGGATAGAGGTAACAACTATAGACTCCTGCCCATTACCTAGTCCTGAATCATTTAAGACTTGTTAGGTAATGACAAGTTCTATACGGAGCACCACGACGTAAATGCTGACTTTACGGGCCCAACAACCCGAGGGATAAAA